>JNCO01001598.1:0-21804 GCA_000785685.1 Uromyces viciae-fabae
AAAAAAAAAAGAAAAAAAAAAGAAAAAAAAAAGAAAAAAGAAAAAAAGAAAGAGAAAAAAAAAAGGAAATAAACAGAGAAACAAAAGCAAAAAAAAAGCAAAAAAAAAGCAAAAAAAAAGCAAAAAAAAAGCAAAAAAAAAGCAAAAAAAAAAGCAAAAAAAAAGCAAAATAAACGCAAAAAAAAAGCTAAAAAAAAGCAAAAAAAAAGCAAAAAAAAGGCAAAAAAAAAAGCAAAAAAAAACGCAAAAAAACGCAAAAAAAAAGCAACAAAAAAGCAAAGAAAAAGCAAAAAAAAAGCAAAAAACAAAACAGACACACCTTAATATGCCACTGAACATGAAATTCAGAAGGTTCTACCATCCCTCCCTCCCTTGCCAGTTGAGAAATGTGATGCTTGCAAGGGACACCAGTTCTTTTTTGATGAAAACCATTGCACTGAAAATTTTTTGCCAGTTGAGCTACTTCATTTAAATTATTTTGAGCCTTCCTTAGAGCAAAATGAGTGATTTTTCCATGGCGATTGTTGAAGATTTTGCCAATGTTTTTGAGAGAATTAATTTTTTGCTGATGATAATTGGCTGATATTTCATGACTTTGAGCTTCAAGTGCATTGGTGATCATTTTTATAACTGGAGTGAATGAATGTTGAGGGCCTAAAAGATGAGATTTAATAAATGAGTGAGATGATTCAATTCTAGAAGTGGTTCTGTTGTCAAAGTGAGTAATTTGTTTTGTCCAAGCATTAGAGTATTTTTCAGCAACCAGTAGCAATGTTGAGTTCATGTATTCTTGGAAATTGGAGCCATGTTCAGAGCAGAATTTTCACAAGAGTTGTGGGATTGTGATTGATTTGGGATTCTAATAAGATTATTCCATTGCTTCATTATTTCTTGTTATTCTTCCTTGTTCTTGATTATTTTAGCAATATTAGTGAATAAATTCTTCCAGATGTGCCAGGTACAGGCAAGTGAGATGAATTGGGGAAGGTTTTCTTGAGGGAATTTATAAAATCTTCTTCTCTGTCAGTAATAAAAACTTCTGGAAGTGGAATTTTGTTGCTAGTGAAAATTTTTGAAAGTGATTCAAGCACCCAGGTGTAATAAGTTTCAGTTTCTTCAGCAAGGAAACAAAAATCAGCACTAAATGATTTATTTGCTCCAGTTACACCAGCAATATGGAGGAGTGGCATCTTGTACTTTTTGGTTTTATAGGTGAAATCAAGCAAAAGAATAAAATGATACGAGGAAAGAAGTTCAACAGATAGGGAATGACAGAAAAATAATCCTTTAAGTGCTCCATTTTCACCAACTTTTGTTGTTGTAGTAAAGTTTGAGTCAACTAGAGTTTGATTTAAATGAACATTTGGGCTGAGACCTTGAAGCAATTGTTGTTGAGCCTTCTTTCTTACAGCATAAATAGTTGAGACTGTTGCTAAAATTGTTTCATCTGGGTGAGTTTTTTTTAAAGCTTGAAGAATAGCTGAAGGTTTGAGTCCTGTGTCACCTAGTTTTTTCATTTCTTCAAAGAATATTTGTAACATGTGCTGATGCATCTACTGAAGCTTGATGGTACTTATGATCTGAGCAGGAGACAGTGAACTTCCAGTGGTTTAATTTCTTTTGAAAATACGCTGTGGCAGCAAACGGGCAGTTGTTGAGCCTAGTGAAGCCAGTCTTTGGAGCAGTTTGGCCTTTTATTAAATTAAGGGATGGGTCTCCTCCCCTAAACAAGAAAAAAAATGAAAACAAATCATTCAGGAAAAAATAGAAAAAACAAATAGAAAAAAAAAAGGATAACAAAAAAGAAAAATGAGCAAAAAGAAATTCGAAATCAGTAAGATTAAAGATTAATTAAATTGAAATGAAAATTTAAATAAATAAAAAAATACAAAAATCATACTGGTCACATTTAAAAGTCATAGACTTCCCAGCTACAGATCTTTTTCATTAAAATTGCATATCCATTCATTTGAGCAAATTCTTTCATTGATTTCTTGAGAACTTCAGGATTTGTGTAAATTCCATTTGGGGGAGCAGGAATTTCATATTCAGGTTCAGATTCATCTTCACTTTTTTCTTCTTTGATTTCTTCTTTTTTTAATTTATTTTCTTCTTTTTCTAAAACTTTCAAACTATGGGAATTAAAAGAAATTCATTTAATTAGTTTTAATCTAGTTAGCTGGGAAACTCATGTAACAGGTCACCTAACCATTGTACTCGAGTTCTGTTTTTCTTTTTAATCTTTTTCCTCAACTTGTTACTTTCTCATTTATTCCTCTAGGTCTGTTCCAAGTTGCTCCCCACTCCAAAACCCAGGCTGACAACTCATTACTTTGGGATTGTCTTAAAGGTTCTTTTCATTCTTATTTCTTCTAAATGTTTCTTCATTTCTTTCTTTTATTTCTCCACTTATCATTACTTCAAAATCACTCTTTTGCAATCAACTCAACTTGTTACTTTCTCATTTATTCCTCTAGGTCTGTTCCAAGTTGCTCCCCACTCCAAAATCCAGGCTGACAACTCATTACTTTGGGATTGTCTTAAAGGTCTGTTCCAAGTTGCTCCCCACTCCAAAACCCATGCTGACAACTCATTACTTTGGGATTGTCTTAAAGTCTATAACTTTTATCTTTTTCTCACACAAACATTCTTCAATATATTTTTTTTCTTCTTCTATTTCATCTTGATTTTTTGGAATGGATAAAAAAAGATTCTTTTCATTTTTCTCTTCAATTTCTTGTTCATTTTCTTTATTCTTACTTTCAAATTTATTTTTTTCTTTTTGATCATCTTCTGTTTTTTCATTTTTTTTGTTTTGATTTTCATTTTCAATTTTCTGGTTTTTGTTTTTCAATAAACTTGCTGATTGAGACATTTTTGAGTTTTGTTGAATTGATTTTGGGTAGTTTTGGTGTTTTGATTGGTGTTGTGTAGGTTGGATTGGTGTTGATTGATTTTTTTCCAAAGACACTGCCAATCTGTGGGTGAGCTTTGGCTGATGACTCCCCAGGGGGTCTTTTTTTTCTTTTGGGTATAATTGGGCGGACGAATCCCAAATCAAAATTCAAATAGTCCGACGACTCCCGTTCCGCGGACACAGGAGTCGTCAGACCAATTTTGGGAGTCGGTGCTCCTAAAACCCAAGTATCAAAATGCTGGGTTGAGGCTGAAAATTTTATAGCTCTTAGATGAGCTATTAAAGACCCTAAAAAAATTCCTCCCCCCATTTGGGTGAGTTTTGTGGGTGGAGGAACTTTTTGAATTCCATAGCTTTTGCTATGTTTCTGGAGAAATGACTCCCAAAAAAAAAAAAAAAAATTGGACCCGCAACTCCCATTTTCTCTCCTGTGGACCAAATGGGAGTCGTTGGTTTAAAACCCGGGAGTTGGATAACCAAGCCTCTAAAAAAAAATCACAGTGATGTGAGGCAGTAAAAGGCAGAGCTTGGTATACGCTGGTGGCTTTAGAGAACTGGAACTCTTTTTTGCAATATTTTATATGATTCAGCTGTTTACACATATGTAATAGTTTTGATACTTACTGTTTCTTGAAGATAGCAGCTACCTAGGCTGGTGTTTTTATTCTTTATTCTTTAGTTTTGAGATCATTTCAGGTGTGCCCAATATTATTATTTTTTGCAATACAGATGTTTACCATTGTTTTTGAACTACTAAAAATCATTTGGCTAAGAAGTGATTATGCCAGAGATGGTAAATCAGACACATTAGCATCCAAATTGCTCATCGATATCTTAGCTCAGCTCATTCCACTGCCTTTTTATTATTTAATTGACTTTGAAAAAGATCCTACTAGAGTGTGTGGGACTGTGGTAAATTTATTTAGGTTCACTCCATTCTTCAGATTCTTTTCAACAGAAATTTTTAAAGACAATGTTGTGAATTGATTATCTCCTTTTGCTCAACTCTAGGCCTCTTACATTGAAATTGTACCAACTTGAAATCAAACTCAAGGTCTTTGTGATAAATTTTAGTTAATTTTTATGAAATTGATGTAACATTTGATTAGTTCCACTTGTTCCCTTCTCTCTGAGGCTTTAGATTTTTGAGATCTGTAATTACTTCTTGGTGAATGGATTTCTGGCGGCTAGCTTCAGCTAGCGGAGCCTTTTTTGTTGGGGCCCTGGGAGCTTGACTATGTACTTGTTTTTCAACAAACTTGTTAATTCAGTGTTTATTTTGGTCCTCTTGATGCTGTGCTCCTTGAGGCTGTTTACTTTTATAAAAATAAAAAAAAATTGGTACACATTGACACCAGTTGATGTCCACACTCTTCCTTGTGTTGGTATTGGGTTGGTACTTTTGGGAGTCAGCATCCAGAGGTATATTTGTTGGATTGATGGTTGCTTGTACTCTCACAATCACTGAAGTAAAGAGCTGTAATAGCTTCTGGATCTTTGCTTAAGTCAATAGGCAGAGCACCAGGGAACCTGTAAGAATCCCAATAAAGATTCTTACATTTGTTGGGGAATTTTACAAAAATTGTCCTCAGGTCAAAGACCTTAAGATGGATCAAAACTCATCTTAAAAATAGATATAAAATACAAACGGGTGGAGAAGATCAAAGGCTCTTGGGGCCAGGTGATCTTTCTCTCCTGGCCCACCTTATTACCCTGCAAGACATACTCCAAAAAAATTAATTTTATGGCTCTTTTTGCAGAACCTCTCAGAGCATCCACCACCGTTGCGGTAGGGGCTCACTAACTTAAGAGCAATTTGATGATGTGCACGTACCTCACTAGTTACCGGGCGCAAATTCCCACCACCCTTGCTCTGCAACCCTGAAAATTTGCAACTGGGTAACTGCCAAACTGAATTTCTCACCACCGTTCGCTCTTCAACCAGAATCTTCAACGCCAAATCCACCCAACCTGAAAAAAAAAAAAAACAGCTCAAATCATCAAGTCAGCAAAATAATCACATTCAAAAAAAACAAGAAACACAACACCATTAAAAAACAAAAATTAGAATAATTTGATCCATCAAGAAATTGCTTGCTTTTTTCCTTCATCAAAAAAAAAAACTCATCAAATTAAAACAATCAAAATCAAACAAATTTAAAAAAAGAAAAAATATCTTGACCATTCACAAACTACTATATTTAATTGTTCAACTTGAATAAAAAAAATAAAATTTAAAATTATCCTCAAACAAACAATTAGAATCTCATTTTTTGTTATTTGAACTTGAATAAAAATCAGAATTTAAATTTAAATAAATCATTTAAGATGAATCTGATTGATGAAATTCTCCAGATGGAAGAAGATGAGTACATGCTTAACTTATTGATCTTCCATCCAACCAGCAGACCAGAAACCTTTTCCCGTGAGAAAAAGGAAATTGTCAATTGTAAAAGAACTGAAGGTCATCAACGGTTGTTTCAAGATTATTTTGCTTTAAACTTGACATATAATAATAGGATTTTTGAGCGCCATTTTTGCATGAACAATACCATGTTTGCAAAAATTTGTGAGGATCTCCAGCATCACAACCATTTTTGGATATTAAAAGCAGTGAGTCTCTTTCTTATAAATTTTCTTTTTTCAATTTAAATCAAAAAAAAAAAAATTTTGTTGTTTGAACTTGAAGGATCGTTTTGGTCAGATTGGTTTATCACCTCATCAAAAAATCACTTGCGCATTGAGACAACTAGTTTACAGTATGTCTTCTGATTCAACGGACAAGTAATTTAGAATTGGAGAAACCAAAGCAATAAGAACTTTGAAACAATTTGTTAATGATATTATTGAGCTTTACAAAGATGAATTCTTAAGAGGTCCCAATAAAGATGAAATGGTAACTATCCTCAAAGAGCATGAAGAAAGAGGATTCCCTGGTTGTTTAGGATCAATAGATGGAATGCACTGGAATTGGAAAAACTGCCCTTAAGTTTGGGCTGGTCAGTTTTGAGGGAAAGAAAAGACAACAACAATGGTATTGAAAGCTGTAGCAAGCAAGAGCACCCGGTTTTGGCACTGTTTTTTTGGTTCTCCAGGCATTTTAGATGATATCAATATTCTCCATAGAAGTCCTCTTTTTGATGAATTACTTGCTGGAACTCAAGCTCAAAAAGTTCACTTTACAATCAATGGTCATGAATACAACCAAGGTTATTATTTAGCCGATAGTATCTATCTGTCCTGGCCAACTTTAGGTAAAACAATTTCTCACCCCCAAAGTGATGCTGAAAGACATTATGCAATGCTACAAGAAGCTTAAATAAAAGATATTGAGCGTGCTTTTGGCATTTTACAAGCCAGATGGGCAATTATCAAGCAAAATTTTCATCTTTGGGATATTAAAGATGTCAAAAAAATTATGACTTGTTGTGTGATTTTACACAATATGATAGTTGAAAATCAAAAGGAAGCAGAAGACTCTTTTGAAAGTGCTACCATTTCAGCTGAATTAGTCTCAAACCATCACAATGCCACTCTCACTCACACTCTAACTGCTTAAATTCAGAGAAATCATGACTTACATGACCCAGTGACTCATTCACATTTGAGAAATTATCTCAAAGTTTATAATTGGCTCAACAAAGGCTTAGAGTAGATTTTTTTGTTTTGTTACATATTTTTTATTAATATCCACAATATGGAACACATTTTTTTATCCCTCTCACAATTCTTATAAATATTTTGGAAGCTTTTTTTGATTCCATTTTTGGTTTTTTTTTTTTTTTTTTTTTTTTTTTTTTTTTTTGGATTTTTTTTCTCTTTAGTTTGCTTTGTTTGCTTTTGTCCTCATAAATTTTCTGATGTATATAATTTTGGTTTTCTTTTTTTCCTGATTTCTCTTTTGGTTTGATACACATTATTTTTTTTTCCTGTGAGCTTTTGTTGTTAGAAATGCATCAAAAGTTTCTCAATAGTGAAAGATTCATGTGGTGATAATATTATAGTTACTTCAAGAAGGAAAAAAAAAATAAAACAATCTAGAACAACAAACTAAATACAATTAATAGTTACAAACTATTTAAGCTTCAACCATTTTTCTTTCATCTTTTTTTTCATTATACGTAAAACTTAAAGGTCTTCCTCACTTTCCATGCATTGTTTCTCTTGTGAAATCAATAATTTCAAATCATTCATCTGTAAGTTACTTGCTGTGTTTTCATGTTCAATTTTAAATTTGGCTGGATCTATTTCTAAATTATTTTCTTCAATTTTTATTTTCATTTTTTCTAATGCTATTTGTTCTTTAAATAGATTGTTTTTTCTTCAGATATCTTGTTTCCTTCATTTAAGACTGATAATCTAGATTCTGATAGTTTGTTGAAGGTTTGAAAATTATAATTGTGTTCATCTTCTGGCTACTCGTTGCTAAGACAATGTTTCTTGGCAGATTTTTGACCCATGGGACGTGTGAGGGGGGTTTGTGGTGTGGTAGGAGTGGTGTGACCGCTGAGAGTTTCATTGACATCGATATCAGATGAAGCCAGAGGAATACCTGGCATGATGATGTCTTTCTTGGGATCCATTGGCCATTCTTGCGGATACCGTAGTTTCTCCCACACCACCAGAGCCTTTAACAGAGCTTTAAGATTCTCAAGATACATTGCATGAGCGGTGCAGAGCCAGTCTGTTTGAGAAGTGCCGCTGGGAGGATTGTGTTTGATCACATAGGAGAGGGAGCTGAATTTCAGCAGGGCGGTATTCAGAGCAGCCCATCTGAAATAAAAGGAAATCAATAATGTCAGTAATATGCTTGAAGAAAAAAAAAACAACGAAACAAATGATGAAGAAGAAAAAAAAAGAAACAATGAAGAAGAAGCAAAAAAAGAAAAAGATGAAGAAGGAGGAAAAAAAGGAGATTAAGAAGGAGAAAAGGAATGAACAATGAAGAAGAATTATAGAACAATGAAGAAGAAAGAAAGAAAAAGTAAGATGAGGAAGAAAAAATAAAACAACAACAATGAAGCTGAAGAGAAAAAAAAGAAAGATGAAGAAGATAAAAAATCAAAGAACAATGAAGAAGATAAAAAATCAAAGAATGATGAAGAAAAAAAAAAAGAACAATGAAGAAAAAAAAAAAAAGGAATTATAGAACAATGAAGAAGAAAGAAAGAAAAAGTAAGATGAGGAAGAAAAAATAAAACAACAACGATGAAGCTGAAGAGAAAAAAAAGAAAGATGAAGAAGAAAAAAAATCAAAGAACAATGAAGAAGATAAAAAATCAAAGAATGATGAAGAAAAAAAAAAATAACAATGAAGAAAAAAAAAAAAAGAATGATGAAGAAGAAAAAAAATAAAGGAAGATGAAGAAAAAATAAAAAATAAAGAAAGAACTCACCGGGTAAAAATCTGATCATAGTCCCGGTAGTTCAGCTTTGAATGTAAATTAAAATTGACTTCAATTTTTCAGAAAAATGCCTCGCCACTTTGGTTGGTGGCATACTTGGGTTGTTCGCTAATGTGGAGGCAAGATGTGGCTAGCTTCTCTTCTTCTTGAGGGAACCATTTTGGTGCGGGTTTTTTTTTTTACATCTGGTTTATCATCTTCAAGCTTGCAATTATTTTCTTTTCTTTTGTCGTTCTTGATTTTTTTTTTGTTTTCAATTTTTCCTTCTAGTTCATTAATTGATTTTTTGTCTTTTTTTTTTTTTTGATTTTTCATTTCGTGGTTTGAGAGGAGGTTGGGTATTGAGGTGGGAGGTTGATTGAGTTCCATCACGGTGGAGATGGATTTGAGATCGAGGGGATATGGGGATATGTCAATGTGGGGGGGAATTGGCCGGGGGGAACCTCTTGATGAGACTCGGCAGAAGTCTCATCAAGATGCTTTAGAGAGCCTTGGTAGAGGTCCATAAAGTTATGGACCTCTAATGAGGATTCTACCAAGGCATCAGTTACCAAGGCTTAAAAATTCAACAGCGGTGGCACGAGGGGGGAAAGTCTCTGTAAGCTGGGCTTACCAAGCCCACTTACAGAGACAGTGGTGGATGCTCTCAGGCAAAGAAATTGGAATAATGTGCAAGCCCCTCTTTTGAGGTGAGCTTGCAAGGCAATCTGGTGCCCCTCTGAAACAAGGGGCTTGTGTTAAGCTAGGCTCATCTCTGCCCTCCATCAATAGTTTTCATCAAGCTTCATCTGCGAGCTTATCTAATCCTCTCCTCTGGGAGGGTACACAAGCGTACCATGTACACAAGGTATGTTCTCCCTCAGGGAGAGGCTCACCCCCAAAGTGCATACCTTTGCATGAGAGGATAAGGTTTCAGGCCTCCAAAATTGTAATTTTCGACTTGGAAAATTCATGAAAAATAGTGCCGACATTTTTTGTATTAAAAAAAATTAGATAACACATGAAAGCCATATTGTCCAGCCACCTACCTACCCTTAAAACTGTAACTGATTTTATCCCGCCACAGTGGCTGGTCAAAGAATCAAAGAAAAAATAAAAATGTTCAATTTTTTTTTTTTAAATATATGAGTTTGCACATCCAAAAGCAAGGTTTGAAGCCCTACCAAGGTTGGACAAACAAAATTCACTCCATACGCATTTATAAAGCGCAGAATAGTTGTGAAGATTTTTTTTTTAGCAATCAGATCTCAATTAAAATATCATGAAGAAGACCAGCCACGGAGCCAATGTTGTTCAATCCATGGGAAATATGGCACCTCGAAACATCAAGGCAATGGGAGAGGAGCAGCTCAAGTGCCACCTGGAAGAATTCACCACCCCTATTTTTGCACAAAAGGCAAAACCACTCCAATTGGACACAGAAATGAAGCTTATCCGAGGGGAGAATGTGTTTCTCTTAGCCGGCACGGGATTTGGGAACTCTTGGATCCCAGAGATATTTTTGTCCATCCTCAAGAAGAAGAATCCTTTTATCATAGTTTTGAATCCATTGGAGGCTCTAGGAAACAATCAAGTTCAAGAGAAAATTCACTCAATTCTGTCATTCTCAGCAATAAATCTGACAAAGTCAAATTGCACCAAGGCCAAAATACCTCCAATTCAAAAGGGCCAATATAATTTTGTTTACCTTAGCCCGGAAATTTTTCTCAACAGCAAGATTTTTGAAGTGATGTATCTGAGTTCCAAGTTTCAATTGCGGCTGTCTCTTATGGTGGTAGATGACTTACCATGTGTAATATTTTTTCTTTACTGATTTGACTTTGTGCTTTTTTTCTCAGGAAAGGTTACATTCTGTTAGCTGTCAATGATGAAAATGTTCTAAAAGAACATGATTGCAAGAAAATGATAAATTTTCCGCCATGCAAGTGTTCTAATTGCTTTCCTGGGTCTGCACAGGCACTTGAACAACACATGTACCTAGCAGATGTCAACAACTTTGAAGCACTAGCCAATGATACTTACAAATTCACAGCAATGGAAATTGATGAACCCTTAAAGCAGTTAAAACCTCCCCAGTGAAAAATTAGCAAACATACTTGTCCATCATATCTAGATGAATTAGAATATCACAAACTAATGAATTTGTCAATTGATTCATTTGAATCCTTTTGCAATCAAAACATGGGAAAATCCAACTTTCTCACTTCACGTGACATTTTTGGTGAAGAATGTTGGATATTGATGACTTCAACTTAAATATTATAGTCTGCTATTTCTATTCTATTACTATCTATAAATAACAATTACTCAAACTTAATACAATTTACTAAAACTATCAACTATTCCCTCTGAACTACTTACTCAATAACTAATGTTACTTCTCCATTAGTTATTAACTATATTATACTACTCTTAGCTGATGTCAATTCTCCTTCAGCTATTTAACTACTATTCTATCTACTATAACTATTCTATCTTGCTAAAACTATTTTCTTCTTATACTTAAATCTCTTTATAAACTTTTCTTCTTCTTAGTATTCTAAATCTCCAAACTTGAGTTCTTTCTTTTCTTTAAAAAACTATTCTTGATCTATTTTTGTATTTACATTTATTATGTAAGCAGGTCCTATAAATAGGCCTGCTCAACTATTGAAATAGACTCATCGAGTTCAACTCTTTCTTAAAAACTTTCCTCTCATTCACTCGCCCAGCTAGCCCAGTCAGAGAGCTTTCGGCTTTTACCTCCGATTTTCTAGCTCAAAAATCTTCAAAGAAGAGGCTTATAAGTTTATTGATCACATGGATAATATCCATTGAACAGGTGATATTGACAATGTCATTTGAGGAGATATTGTTTCTGGGAAAGATTCCCTTATGTTATCATGTTTGAGTAGTCACAAAGCAGATAGTGACTATTTTAATCAAATGATATGCAAGAAAGAAAAAGAGGAACAGATAGAGCAACAGCGTTTGCGTTTGAGGAGAAATCATTTCATACAATTGGATCAATTTAAAAAAAATAAAGAAGAAGAAATCAGAGAAAAAAAGGAAGCGACTGAACAAAGGAAACATAAAGAAGAAAAGCAAGCCAGAAAATTGGAACTGGCCCAATTGAAAAAAAATTAAGATGCCATCAAGTTGGCTGAGCTTAAAAGGGCAGAAGCAGAGGAGACCCAGAGGAAGGGGGATGCTAGTATTATACACTTAGATTGGTTCCAAACCCCCAGTGACTGGGGGAATTAAATCCTCTTTGACATCTAATGGGAGCTGATTATGGTCATTGGGTATCTGGAGCTTGTCAATCTTTCCATTGTTTGTAACCCCTTCTTTTTGTAACCACTTGATGCCTAAAATGTATGCATTGGGTGTTTTAGGTGGGTTGTATGCGTTTTGTTTTCTTTCTGATGGTAATTTATCAAGAATGTCCATGTTGATGGCAAATCTCAAGAATGTTTGAAGAGAATTTATCTTTATAATGTTCTTGTGAGACTGAGTGTAGTCTGCTGTGCCAGTTTCTATTTGTATGGAATGCAGCATGGAGCGTGCCTGAAATATAATTTAAAGTTAAACCAAAGAACAATATAGTGAGATTTATTGAGCAGTAAAGGCATAGTTTGCAATGCAAACTCCTTACCAAAAGTGTGTTAGTAGAAAACAGCTCCTTCAAATGTTCTAGATTGGTGCCGACCCCATTATGATTAAAGAAATACTTCAACCAATAGTTTTGTATTTCAAGGTAAAAATCTTTTGAAGCAAAATGGTGATGGCGTCCAGTGGGTGAGATCAGAAGGGAGTGCAAAATTATTTTGCGTAGCTTGGGTTTTATGTGATGATTGAGGAAGATTATCATCTGTGGCAGGGCGATGGTGTAATTTTTCAGGCCTTTGAGACCCTGACACATGACGGACCACAATGTCCATACGTTCATCAGGCGGCCAATGTCGCCTGATTTCATTGCACAATTTGCCTCAATTATCGTTGGGAATTCATCTAATTGTATGAGGAGGTTGAAGAGTTTGTTTGATGGTCTTTGGAGAGCTTGCTGGCGAGCTTCATATGTAAAAAATTCCTTATAGCACTTGATAATGATCATATTCCATTGATCACTAGGTATAGTAGGACAATCAGTAGCAATTGCTTGATCAGCTGTATTCATAATACATCTGTATGAAAAAAAAGTATTTAGCGGATGAATAATGTTAATTTTAAAAAAAACTTAAAAATTCCTGAAAATTTTTAAAAAATATAAAAAAAAAACTCACCAAATGCAATAAAGTATAGCGTATAAAAAAAACTTAAAAATTCCTGAAAATTTTTAAAAAATATAAAAAAAAAACTCACCAAATGCAATAAAGTATAGCGGCTTCATGGCATTGCTCCATGTAATTAAGCATCTGAGTGAAATCTTTCTTAGGAAGGGCTTTATCAGTGGGGACTCCAAGTGAATCCAAAACCCTCCATGCACCAGTGTCAGATGAACTTGAAGTGTTGCCCAAACGCTTCTCGGATATGTTGTGCGCAATATTCCGCAACATATGAGAATCACCCAGAACAAAAGCAAAATTTTGGCAAGAATTTTCTGCATACTTGCTTGGCTGACATACCAATCTGAGACTTTGGAAGTTTCTTGTGGTTCCTAGGTCACCTTCCAATATTTGGAGCCGGCCATAGAAATCATCAGGCGGCAATCCCGATTGTCCCGCAAATGATTCTAGGACCTGTGCAAAACCTTTTCCAGAATCATCTGAGGCGTCCATCAGTTTTAGCATACATATTTCTGGTGGATTGGTGGAAGTTTGATCAACAGTGGGGGGATGAACACTGATTGTGGTTTCATAATTTCTAGGTAAAGCAATGTAGCAACGCGTGACCCTGGCTATTTGAGATTTAATTACTTCTGCGTAGTGACACTTGGCTTCAGGTGCAGGGATGATCATGAGCAGGTTGACTGTAACACTCTTGGTATTACCTATGCCCTGATGGTAAGCTTCAAGTTATATTTGATTGAGATCAATGTCCTTGAATAGTTGTTGATTAGGTGTATGTAAGTAACCCCATGTGCCATGATACATGTAAGAGTGGTGGCCAATCGAGTGAGTGTGGACACTTTCCTCTGTATCCGAATTGCCCAGACACATGATGGGAGGAATTACAACGGAGTTTTGGATTGATAAGGCATTTTGAATCTTGAGTTCAGCATGTGAGGTGAGAGATTGTAAAGCAGATAATGCTGTTTTCCGAGAGGATGTTAAGCAAATATATTGCAGATACTTGTTCATTCTTTCTGATAAACCACAAGAAAGGAAACAAACACAGTGGGTCATCTGTAGACAGTTATGTTGCGGGTTACGCGCATATGCAAACATGGATCAGACCACACTAGCAATCTAAATATCGAAAAGTCAAAATAAATTAGAATAGCCACCCAAAAAATACAAGTAAAAATGACCACTCACCTTGTAATATCAAGCCTGAAGTGCTAATTGATTGTCTGGATTGGTGCAATATGAGACCCCCTCCATCAAAAGAGCAGCGTCCTCATAAGAGGAACCCACCATAATTTCTTTTCTGCTTTCAATCACAGCCAAAGAGTTATTGAGGTCTTGATTGTCATTCTCTTTGGAAAAACTTGATGAGCAGGACCTGAGAGATCTAATTAAGATTTTGTAAAGAAATGGCATGTGTTAGATCTAATTAAGATGTTGTAAAGAAATGGCATGTGTTCTGATGTGAGTGCCTTGACCCAATTGCTGATGGCTTCCCCAGAGAAAAAAGACGGCTCCACAGTTCGGGAAGACTGGTAAGAGCCGCGTGGGTAGTTACCGGATGGAGGTGATTGGCTTTTTAAGACCTTAATTGCCTGAAAATACAAACCAGCGGACCTGTGGCATGAGTGGAGTGCATATTTTAAAATTTAGCAAAAACAGGACCATAAGAAAAACCTACCTCTTCTTTGATGAAATGCTGCCAGTGTCGGGTTCCTGAGTCACTGTGTATAAATTCTTGCTGTATTGCATGTACCACCTCCAGTGATGACTCCCAGCCCCTTGCAGTCCCCCAGAAATGTCGTTGAAAGGCAATATTGGAGTGATTTTGGTGTAGCAAAGCCAGGATGAATGATTTTTGGTGTCATGTTGATGAGAGATAATTGGTGACAGATGTGAAGTATTTTTGTATCTTCCGATAGATTTTCCATAAATAACCAAGCTAACCAGGTGGATCAGAAAAAAATTGGAAGTTAGTGAAGTTATCAAAAAAAAAAAAAAAAAAAAAAAGTCTTGGGGTTTTTTCTTTCTCTGGCTATTTTTTAAAACATTTTCCTAATTTATCCTTCATCATATTTTTATATATCAGATATAAGGATATTGTTATCTTGGCTTACCTAATTAAAATTTGAATATCCTGGAAATTTGGTGTGGGGAATGTTTGGGGGAAGTTGAATTGAGAAAGATATTGAAATCTTTTTTGGAATTTGTTTTTATGGTTGGGTTGAATGTTATTGGTTTATTTTAATTAATTGGTTGGTATTGAATTGTTTATTGGGTACTTACACAGGAATAAAAATATCTATCTATTCATTTATTTAAGTAAAACTATCAAACTTTGAAATCTAATTGTGTTGATGATTCTCAAGAATGGATTAACATCCACCAAGATATGTATTTGAAGCTTAATGGTTTGATAATATGTGATAAGCGGGTGATAACTTTCACCAATTTATGATTTTAAAATATTTTTTAAAAATCAGGCATTGACCGTAAAAATTAATAAAAATAGGTTTTGGAAGGAGACCCAAAACTGTCATCTAGATTGGGATGGGGGGAGGTTATTTTTGAGTGGTTTATACACAGTGAGGATTTAAAAAAAAAAACCCAGCCAATGCCCAAAGTTTCTCAAGCCAGAATGGGGACTTTAGGTGCAAGTCCCTCCCTGACGGGAGGGCAAACTTGGTTTGCTTCCACGCGCCAAACTCAACTGCGTGGGGGCCCCCCGTGGGAGGGATTGTGTCAAGTTTGCTTCATCTGATCCTTTCTTCAAAGTTTCCTCAGTGACCTCGCAGTTCTCAAGGATTTGGTTTGGGCTTTTTCGTTTTACAGTTTCTTGCTTTGCAGTTTTTTGTATTTCTACTGACTCATTCAAATCTACAACCAATATGCTTCCCTTATTTTTTCCTCTCAAGAGGCTTGATAATTGAATCAGCTATCAAAGAGAATTTAAAAAACTTTCTTTCCATCAATATTTGAATTCACTAAGTTGCAAGGCAGATCATGTAGTTGGTATTTTCAATTTTTCCTTGCTTTTTCTGAGTTCCAGCCCTTCAATTGTGCTGTGATTAACAATCTGTGTTTGATCGATCATTACAGAATTTGCAGAAATTGGAAAAAAAAAAATTGAGAAGAAGCAATTCATTCGGAGCAAGTATCCACTGATTTCTCATTTAATCAAAAAGTTAAAACTCATCCTCAATTTCTAATTTAGAATCTTGTCAAGTTCATCCCACTCGTCTAGCTTGGATGACTCAGAATATCCATCAAACATGTTGTGAAGTTACCAGTTCCTTTAATCAAACTACCCTACCAAAAATTGAAGAACCAGATTCAACTTCATTAAATAATAATAAAAATATATTCAAGTCTGAAGGAAATTTGAATTCTAAATGGACCAAAAATACTTTTTCTGTTGTCTGCTTATTGCTTATTTTAGGTGGACTGGTTAACAAGCTCTCAGTTGTGAATTTTTCTAGTGATCTATTGATTCAAATCCTGATAGATTCATTTAGAATCTTACAACGAATTCATTTCATTGGATTAAGGTTTACATCCGATCGACTTTCAACCTAAAGCTATTTTTGATCACCTCAGTTTAATCTCAAAACCGCATACAGAACTAGTTCATGCTGTGATGATGGAGTTTGAGCCCTCCGTGACCAGTGAGTGAAACACACTAATGACCACTTGTCTATTTTCAACAGGATATTTAGATGGCGCGATCGTACGATTAATTTGGAGATATAAATGTTTGGGGATCACTTTTGCAATTTTTGTTCTGGTCGAAGTAAAATTAATCAGCCTAAATGTCTGGAAGGGAAAAGAGGTGAGGGCACACCGACATTTTTTCAAGGCTGCGCAGGGGTAGCTTCGGTAGTTGCAGCAGCCTGTTGGGCCACTGGGTAACCAGGCTGACCATAAGCCTGAGCAGTGGCACCATATTGAGGATAGCCGGGGTACTGAGGATAACCAGCCTGAGGCATGCCATACATTTGAGGCTGGAGAGAACAAGCAAAGAGATAAGACAACACTGGGGTGAAACAAGGAAGATACGAAAACCTTCGCTTACCATGCCATACATACCCGCCACCGGTGCCATCGGAATCCCAGGGGTAGGTGCAGCATTTGGATCGGCGGATGCCCGATCCTTGCCCCATGAGCATTTCAAGGGTCGGCCGTGAACGGGAGTGCTGGTTAGATTGACAATAGCCATAGCGGCATTCTCATGGGTATCCATTTTTACAAATGCAAAACCTCTGTCGGCCTAGGATGACAAGCCAAAATCCGACTATCAGACCTAATGTACTACAAATCAAACAAAGATTGCACTTACTTGCATGCGGATTTCAACGATGTAACCAAAGCCTTGGAAAAGAGGAATTAGATCGGCTTGAGTGCAGTACGGTACTAAGTTTCCGGTGTATACAGTCGTGTTGTAGGCAGGGGCTTGCTGCACAACAGCTTCGTAATTTGTGGCACCCCCGAAACCGCCGCGGTTTACACTTCCGCCCATGCCGGGTGCAATAATGGCGCCAGTAGCGGCAGCCATACCTTGGTTCTTTTGATTGGCCCAGTTGACACGAATTGCACGCGACCCAAGCCACTCTCCATTCATAGTGGCAATTGCCTGCTCGGCATCCGTCTTGTCGCGAAACGCCAAAAAGCCGTAACCTCGTGACTTTCCGCTGTTCATGTCCCACATGACCCGAGCATCGGAGAGGGAGCCAAAAGCAGCAAAGGCTTTGGCAAGAACTTCATCGTTGACCTCAGGTGACAGATCCCCAACAAAAACGTGATAATGAGTCGACAAGTCTTCTTTGACGTTACTTTGCTGTTTGGGGGGGGGGATTAACACTGTGATTAACACATTCGATGGCAACAATCCATTGACTTACGGAATTCTGATAGGCCCAGTTGACGCGGATTTCGGTATCGAAGATTTTGCGACCCCCTAGAGTTTGTAAAGCCGTCTCAGCTGATCGCATTTCATAATATTCAACAAAACCATAATTGAGTCCGCCATGTTGAAAATTACGGTCGGGGATGATTTTCACTCCCTTTGTACAAAATTTGGACAGAATTGACGAAGGAAAGACAGATACAATAACGATGGGGTGACGAGAACAGAGATGGTAAAGGATTCGGAAGAAATCATAAAAATTCAGAAGAAAAAGCAAAAGAGAATGGATTGCGACCGGGTGGATTACAACCATCACATGACGAGGAATGAAAAAGTTCAATGAGAATTCAAAGAGAAAAAACCAATTGACAAAATTGAAGACAGGCTTACCTGGACCGGACCGGCAACGGAGAAAATTTCCTGCAACATGTACTCAGTCACACGGGGACTCAAGTTGCCTACGTAGAGATGAGCGCGTTTCCCTTCAGGGGGGCCAGTGTAGGGATTCGGGGGTTGACTAGCGGGTGCAGTAACACCAGATCCTGCAGCGGCTGGCACTGCGGCATTGTTGTTACCATAAGCGCTTTGAGTTGTAGAAGCAGTTGCAGCAGTACCGACGGGGAAAGCGGACGACTGAGTTTGAGCCTGCTGTTGGGCTTGGACTTGCTGTTGCTGCTGCTGTTGGGCATAGGCAGCGTACTGTTGGGCATAAGCATCATATCCCTGGGCTCCAGTTTGTGGGCCGTACCCTAAGGACGAAAATTTGGCGTCAGTTTGAAATAAAACCACACATGTCGGAGGCTGAGTGGTGCGAAGACCGAGGCTTACCACTTGTGGGGTTGGTGGTGGAACCACTCGGGGGTTGAGCGTGATCTGCAGACATTTCAGGACCGAACTACTGCGACAAAGAACGTGCAGATTGATTAGTTTGGGAAAGATCGGAGGTAGTAACTAACAAAAGCTCCAAGGCATTCAGGTAATAAGAAATTGGGCAACAGGACAAAATTTTCTGAGACAACCAACGAAAGAAGGATGGACTGAATGATCGAAATTGAAACAAGGTGATCGGAGATCAAGTAAGGGACAACTGATGCATATATGCAATTATGGAGTACAGAGCAGGTCCGCCAGAATGGGAGGGGTTGGAGGAAGGTGAGAGGGGAAGAAAATGAGAGCCGAGTGGAGGAGGGGATGGGTATGTGGTGAGAGAGTGGTGGTCGATCGGGGGTCAGGGAAAACGTAATAGAGAAGAAAATGTAGAAAAGACTAACCTGGAATAAGAAAGAGCAATGCGTCAGCTATCAAGACAGAAGAGAGTTATGAAGAGTCCCTTCTTTAAATGTGAGATCGAGGAAACTAAACAATCAACTGGAGTGACCAAAGTGGAAAAGTTGAAGGCAAAGCGAGAGATAAAAAAAAAAGAAGAAATGAAGTAAAATGAGCAGAGAGATAAAGGAAACTGGACTGAAGAAACGAAACCAAAAACCCAATTCACATAGCAAAAAACCCAAGCGAGATGAAGACTAGGAAGAGAAGAGAAAAGAAGAGAGAGATAGAGAGAGATAGAGAGAGAGATAGAGATGGAGATGGAGACAGAGTGCGAAGCAGAGAAGTGTGTGGATGCTGGAGAGAATAACTCTTCGAATTGATGACTGGTTTTAGTCAAGAAACTGGGAGCCTGGAAATTCAAGCTAGGGGGTTTAAGTTAAAAAGGTTTAAAGCAAATACGAAACAAAACCAAAATCTGCTTGAATGCGAATTAAAATCAAATAATTCTGAAAATAAATATGTAGAAGGGTAAAAATATCTGTAACCACGCCCTTCTGGAAGAAGCTTTGAATACACCACAGCTACGAGACTACCAGTTCAAAGCTCGGTATGAGACTGTAATTGCTACCTCAAATATTTAACAATTGGGTCCGATAAAGTTGATGGGGCCATTCCGCGACACCACCGTCGATAACGAACGTTGGTGGTGTATGTATTAATGCGAAATCCTTCCATACCCTAGCCTCGAAAGCAGTAGGTCTCGCAGCCGCAGTGAAATTAGAAAATTGTTTTTTTTTAACTAATCCTTGCAGAAATTTACCCAACCTGTCCTTGGAATGTGAGGGGGTGTCTGAACTTGTAAATTGGAAACACCACCCACCTCACTACATCACTCACACCACACTCACCCTTCATCACCAAGCCACACTCACCCTTCATCACCAAGCCACACTCACCAGTCATATTGTTTTTTTCATCCATCTGGACCTTTTTGTTTTGTTCTCCCGCTCTATTGCAATTGGAGGAGTCAAATGTGATGTGCCAGAATTTATTTAGCTGCCTCTGCATTTTTGTTTTTTGTTTTTTGGGGGGGCTGGATCAAAAAAATAAAACTTTGAGCTGGCAGATTTTAACAGAGCCCTGCCAATAAATGCTTTCCACTATGGTTTGTTGAATTAGTGTTGCTAAGGTCATTAAGCAGCAGGTTTTCTAAGCAGAGCTAACCATTGCCAAATTTAACTTTTTCCTGATTTTTTTTTTTTGAATCTCTCCAGATCTTGAAAGGCTTGTTGAGAAAGCCATCCTTCAGTTTGCATATCCATTTGTGTACATACCCTTCTTTTCTATCTGTTGCAACTTCTTCAACAACACTTTTTCTTTCCAGTTTTCCCTTTTTTCTTGATTCAATCTCACTCCCATGGCTTGAAGTGCAAACTGACTTGAAAAAAATATGTGTGGCTTTCTTGTAGCTGGCTTCACATATTGCAAACAAGATTCAATAAAGAGTTGTAATATATACAATTCAGCATATTTGATTGGGGTAACTGTATCCCAATTTATCCAGGATGCAGTCAACCAATTTAGAATCACTTGAGCTGACCTGATGAAATATGTATGAAAAGGCTCCTTTGATGAGTATTAAGTCATCAAAGCTTAACCAATTTTAAATTGGTTGACTACATCCTTAATTAACTGGAATACAGTTAACCCAATCAAGTATGTTGGCATTGAAAGAAGTGTCAAGATTTGAATTTAAATAGAAAAAAGATTAAATTATTTTTATACTTCAAATAGTGAGCAATAAATTTTGAATATTATTAATATGAGGAGGGGGTATTCAAGTTAGTTTGAAATCCACAAAAAACTTAATGGCAGATTTCAACCAAATTCATCATTTTTTCTTCAAATAGTTATTTCAAATGAAAAATTGACCTCATTCCACATCAGTTCCCCTTAGAGAATCTTTGCGGGTGGCTAGTTTGGGTAGGGCTAAGGACCTTAGCTCAAAAATTCAATCACACCAGGGAGAGCTAAACTCCAGCTAAGTTAGCCAGGAGCTAATTTTCTGGCTAACCAGTCCCAAATATAGCAACACTTAGCCCAATGAGCTAAATTTTTTCGATTTAGCACAGACCAATACAGAGAAAAGGGGCCAGCTAAGTTACCTGAGCTAAATTTTGGTTTGAGCTGTGACCCAACCTAGCCTAACCGGTAAAGATGCTCATATTCATTTCTTCTTACCTTTCATATAATATCAATCCCAATAGGTCAGTTTTTCTTGCATCCAAATATCAATAAAGATTTTACTATATACTTATCTTTGACATATTCTTCATTTTGAACCCCTTGCCTCATTTCTGACCTGGTGCCATATCAAAATATATCCCCCCATGAACTCATTTGTTGTACTCAATAACTGGTTCAAATCCCTGCCATCACACTCATTCAAATCAATCCACCCTGAAATTCTTATATTAATACTTCAACTAGCTGCCTACCACCCAATAATGCAATTCAAAAAATGATACATTATATCTACTCTCAATTTAAATTCAGGTTTCCTCCCATGGATTTAGCTATCAATGAAAATCCTGAAGCTAGAGTACTACCACACCAGACTTGTACTATAAGCTCTGAGGAATTTAATTATATCTCCAATTCTGACTGAAAATATACTGTTTGTATTTATTCCTTTCTTCAATTTTTATTTTTTGTGGAAAAATAGAAATACCCCAGGGAAAGTTAACTTGAGCTTTATTTGTGATATGAAATAATGGATTACAATTGGTTCACAAAAGTTTCAAAATAGAACTCAATTCATTGATGAACCACATAATGGAAAGCAGCACAATTTGATTGTGCACAATTTAATCCTTTTCATGAAATGGATCCAAAGTTTGTATTGGTGAAATGGAATTATGAACACCAACTCTATGAAATAAAATCCACTTGTTTCATTCCTTTTATCAGATAAAAACCATTTGGTATACATTGATTTTTGAAAAATATTCATGAATCATTGATTCATTTGATCTCCTTTTTTTT
>KN361334.1:5869-21770 GCA_000785685.1 Uromyces viciae-fabae
ATATTTAAGAGATAAAAATAAATTTATTTATTTATTTTAATTAATTTATTATTTTCTTTATATCATAAAATATTAATTTAAAAATGTTATTAATAAATTTATTTTAATAAAATATCTTGTTTTTATTTTTAATAAAATAAATCTCCTGATTTTAATTCAGTAAGATTTTAAGATAAAAATTTTGACTCACTTTCTTGAGTGATGTCAACAAGATTTCTTTTCCCATTTTGACATCCGCCCTTGAAACTGCCAGGAAAGATACCCGCCTCTTGCATTTCACAACCGCCACCCATTTGCCTTCTACCACCCCGTCCACATGACACTCCGCCCCGCAGATACCTCGAAGACCAATATTAGCCTGCCGTCTCACCAGATCCGCCGGCAAGAGATTGACCATCGACCCGCTATCGATCATAGCCCATACCTGCTGATCCCCAATGTTCATCTGAAGATAACCAAGCGGACAGGAAACCATACCGGATTTCACCTCAGCGTACGTTTCCGCCTCGGGGCGACAACATTTGCCCAATTTGACATCAAAAGAGACGTTCACATGACTCCCTTCGGCCTTTAACCCGGCACTATCCCTGATCACCGAAATCATCTCCTCCGCCATGATAGGTGATACCGCCGCCAGCTCCCTGATACTCAAAGCAACCGGTGAGTCCGACCCTAAAGCACGTCGAGCCAACTTGGCCACCTTCTTTTTCCCACCACCCGCCGCTATCCAAGCGGGTGGCTTAGCCTTCTCCTTCCTTGGAGCGTCGACTTCCATGGGAACACAATCAAACCCTCCGAAAATAACCTTCTTGTCCGACTTGACTGTATGAATTTCTGCCTGCACCGCTGGTGGTAGCCATTCCGATCCCACAACCACACCTCTAGAAGTCTGAACTTCCGGCTTCTTTCCTGCCAAACCCGCCAAAATCTCGCGAACCAAGTACCTCGGAACTGCCGCCTTGATTGGATTGTCCCAATGAACTGGTAAATAGAAGCTGCCCCGATAAATAAGAACCTTTTTCACATTCAAATCGGCGGTTAAATCAGCACAATAGTTGTGCCAATGACCTACCCCACAATATTTACAGGTGATTGTCGGATCAAAAGGCAGAGCATCCTCCGGGTTAGGCTTCGACCCTTGCCCCATTGTTGGACCCGATGAGCCCTGCGCTTTGGAAGAAGAACCCAAATTCTTCTGAACCACCTTTTGCATCAGGAGCTTGAGATCCTTCAACGAATCCGCCAACTCTGATACCTCCACCAACGAGACTGGTTCCAGCTTCAGACTTGTCTTAGTCTTTTCCTTAACCGCGGGTACCCCCACCGTCGGAACAATCACCTCCCCACGATTCTCCTCCATCAGCTCCATCATGTCGAACTCCGACCTGACAGCCTCCTTAATCTCCCTCAAATCTGGAAGGAGAATACCACCGTCCCTCGACCTTTGGATGAGATTCA
This sequence comes from Uromyces viciae-fabae, assembly GCA_000785685.1. Classification (NCBI taxonomy): domain Eukaryota; kingdom Fungi; phylum Basidiomycota; class Pucciniomycetes; order Pucciniales; family Pucciniaceae; genus Uromyces; species Uromyces viciae-fabae. Next base: position 7,328 of record KN361334.1, read on the forward strand.
TCGTATACAAACGACGTTGAACCCTTTCCTGGACTGGCAAGGCTGACCCGCGTAGGAAACTCCGCTTAACCGAAGCCGGAGTACAGATAATTACCTCGTTCTGATTGAGGTACTTGACGATTCAATCAAAAGCCGAAAAATAACTGTCAAACTCCTCACGACTGTTGATTCCACCGTTTCCCGCCTTCTCCACCACTAATTGATCCAGATCCACCTCCCTGAACCGCTGCCTCTGATTACCCCATTTCTCCAGAATTTCCTCCTTTAACTTGTCCCAATCCCAAGACTCGTACCCCTCCATTTCCTCCACATCCCGAAGGTCGTCCTCGGAAGGAATGAAGTTTCCTATTTGACGGACCATATCAACGCCCGTCGCTCCCTCTTGATCCGCCGCCTCCTCGAACCGGAGAAGAAATTGATCCACCGTTTCCACACTGAAAAGGACCCCTGGATAATCTCTTGGTCGGATCTTTACCCCTGCACCCCTTGGCTTAACTTGCCTCTTACCCGCCATTGTGTCATCTGACACTTCATCTTCCATCGCAGGCGCCCGATAAGACGACTTCCCCTTTGGTGGTGGACCTTGTCCAGCCACCGACATTCCACCTCGATGCAAAGGAGTTTGCATTGACAAATTCTACGCCACCGCCATTGGCAAGTACATGCCCTCGTCGCCCATTTCCGATAGTTGAAGTTTATAGAATAAACAAAAATAAAAAAAAGAAATATTGAACCCTCGCTTTCCCTATAGTCCATTTACGAAACAAAAAGAGTTCCCCGCCAGACCCCCAATATGTGGAAAGATAATCTGTGTCCGCACACGAAATCGACTCTCCGCAGGTTCCAGAACTCGATGATTCCGCTTGATAAGACTAATGAACCAAGATCTAAGAGAAACTTACGCTCTAGACTAAGAACCCCAAACAAGTTGGCCTTTTCTTATTCCCTCGCGCTTCCGCAGTTTCTCTCCCTAAGAGTCTTGGTCAACAATTTTCCCGCAAGTGTAAATGAGTTGTAACAACCAAATGTAAAGATGCGTGTTCTAAATTTAATAGTTAAATTGTTGTAATATTGTAAAGTATGTTCTATATATATGTATATTTACAACTCTCAATCCCTCCCTTCCCTTCCCGCACCCCGTTCCCCCCATACCCCCTTTTCCTCTCCGTGTAACCACGGTTTCCGTCTCCGCAGCTGTTTTCCCTAATCACCAATCCCGCATCCGCCTTACTTCCGGAACCCTTACTGCCGACCGACGCCACCCTACTTCTTGCAGCCCACCGGTTCGGATTGTTATCCGTTGAACAATCCTCTCCTTCCCCTGCTGATCCGCAGCCCTTAGCACCAATCTACCCCGAAGAACCTTCCTGAGTAACCCACGTCTGATTGCCTAATCTGCATCACCGGTCAGCCCCCGCAAACCGTAGTTCCACTTTCCCTCCGTGTTTAGTATATCCTGAGGCGATTAACTTTGCAGATACTTTCCATCTTCGCCAAAGCCATTTGATCAGCTTGCACAATGCTTTCCACTGCTCCGCATGCCTCTCCACCTTCACCACCAATACCCGACACAAATATAAATTCCACAATGTGCGTGGGTTACTCTGAAACCCCTTATGTCTTTAGTATCAATCTCATTTTGTGATTCACTTATTTTTTTATTTCCTTGTACTGATTGATTGCCATCTTCCTCCTTTTCAAAAATTTGTTCCATTGTTCTTGAATAGAACACAGATCCCAGGAATGTTTTTTTATTTTGGGAGGAGGAAGTGCTTCCAAACCTAGGGCTTGTGATTCTGCATTAAAAACAAAAGCAATTTTGTGACAAAAAAATTTGATGTGCATTGTCTCATATTTCCATTACATGTCTGTAGTTTCTTCAAGTTGGTACAATTTTTCATGCATTTTTTTGTGCCATGGTTTTATCGTTGGATCCTGAATCTGTTGTCTGGCAAAGCATGTGGATATATTGGGGATGAAAAGTTAGTTTTATTCATTCAACAACAAATCATTCAGAACAATGTCTTATCTCAATTTGAAGTTTATGCTTTTTTAACAAATTCACAATAGGCTCTTCCAGAAAACTGCCTTTGTGGTGCAAGGAAAATGATTTGAGTGTTAAATGCATAACCACATATTTTCTATTGTTATCAATAATTGAGACTGATGCACCAATAAAGCCATATTGGTATACTTTGGTTGTCCATACATCATGTATTAACCCAAACTTTTTATCCACAGCCTGTTAAAGAATTCATAGATAAATGTTTTATATGACAACCTGATAACTGGAATATATGACAGAACTTCAACCAATTAAGAATTTCAGCCTTTAAGTCCAAGTATAACTCTCTTGCTGAAGTAGCAGCCCATTTTTGCTTGAAAAAGTTTGATCCTGCTTCGCAGTAGTGGAATCCAGCTTGCAGTTAAGGGTCTTCAACATTGTTTCACAGTAATGTTTTTTGTAAGAGCCAAAGAGTGATTATTTTATTCAGAACTTGATTGTCAAACTTCTCAACTGGAGCAAAATGATTGGTGATTGCTTTTCGATGAAATTTTATAATTTCTTTATTTAACTTATATCAAAGTAGTTTTTATTCATTTGATTCTTTTTTATTTTTATCTAAATTTTCTTATAAAAAAATTCAAATTAGTTTAAATGAGTATAATAAAAGTATGATAAACTGAGTCTAAATAGTGCCTCATAATGGCATGTTCCCTTTTTATTAAACTTTAAATCTAATTTTATTTCTTTTTTATCTTGTATGGACTCATCAAGAAGAACTAATACCTCTTCTTGAATTGTGATTTTTTCTCTATTCTTTTGATCATCTTATAGTTGTAATGTCATGTCATCAGAAATTTCACATGAACTCCTGATGACACTAGTCTTAGTAGAAATATCTCTTAGTTCTTTTTTATTCTTTTCTTGTCCAAAAATACTTTTAAATATTTTTCTACATTTGTTTCTTATTTTTTATTTTAAAATCATATGAAACCCCTCTGGGATTTTTCCAGGGGTCTTCTTGTTTTTTCTTCTCTCAAATACTCCGTATTGTAGAAGAAATAAATCTTATTGGCTCTCTCTTCTTTTTCTGCTGAACCACTCCAAGGTCAGATCAAATCCTCTCTCACCTTGCCTCTTTTTTTATGTTTTACTGATTTACAAAAATAAAAACAATAAAAATAAAAAATCATAAAAAATTAATCCTATAATTTTTTATACATAAATATTTTTTTGTTCAGTTTTTTCCTTTTGGTATTCTTCAAGGATAGTTGGAGGGAGTTTTGCACTGGCCTCAAAATCTTTATGATGATTGTGGCGCCCTTGGAAAGCCATTCCATTCTGGCAAGATCCATCCTTACGATCTCACAGATTGAAAAAGCTGCTTGTAGAGACTCAGACTTGTTTCTTGCACCACAAAAATACATAAGTTGATGGAGGTTTACCAGGAGGCTTCAAATATCAAAAAAATATTTTGATTAAGTATCAACTATATCATTTGCACAAAAATAAAAATCATGCATCATCTTGGTGGCAGAAGGTTTCCATGAAGAATAGCTTAGGGTCATAAAATTATGTGGTTTTTGTCACACGGATAAGTTTGGCCTTAGAATTTTTTCATCTAAGTCTTAAGCAAGATCAATCATCTGAGAGCTTGGAATTTGAGAGTTTGTAAAAGTGGATTGGGAACTTGTTGGATTTTGCTTTTTTTTTTTCCTTTCCTGTTATTTGGGTGACCTGTGCTTCAGATGAATTCCCAGTGTCTCTTGCTTTTCTTTTATTTGCTAAATTATTGGCCTTTTCTGACAATAGTGGTTGAAAAATTAATTGGCCAGAATCTGGTGAGGGCTGGATCATACCAACTCTCCTTATTGGAGTTGTAACTTGTGAGGAATGATGGGTGAGTACCTGAGAAGATTTTCTGGAATATACATCTGGAATTGCTGATGGTACTTGGCTTGATTGATTAGAAATTTGGTTTGGGAGAATGGAAAGAGAATGGGTGATCTTTGAGAGTTTATTATTGAGATTTTTTTGATTAAGATTAGTTAAAGTGCATCACATAATTTTGACCCCGTATGCATTTCTTCCATCCTTTTCTCCTTTGCATACCCCGTCATCCCACTTTACTCATTTCTCAGGTATCAACAATAAATTGAGACATTGCAATATCCTAAAATTGGAGAATTCTTACTTGAGATATTGAAATCTCCTAAAATTGGAGAATTCTTACTCAAATTGTGTTTTACCCAGGAACTTATTAAAAATCAATAGAAGGAAAAAGAAAAGAATTGAATTCAAGAAAAAAGATCATGAGGAATTAGCTACTAGAGGGCTTCTACCCATACTACAAAAACAATAGAAAAAATGATCACCAAAATAATCAGAAAGGTTATTATAGAAACTTTTTTGTATGAATCACAAGCATGAGCAAGAGAAGAATTAATTTGAATAGAAAATCCAATAAAAGTAAATTCAGAACTGTATAAATGTGGAAGGGTGCAGTGAGTATATTTATTGGCTTGCCAAATAATTGTCACAATTCTGTGCTGATGATCAAAATCTATACCAATCTTTTGATCATGAAAAATGAAAGGTCCAGATTTGATGCCATAGTGAGAAGAATCAGTTAATTTATATTCAGAGGTACATGTTGGAAGAAACATCACAAAGGCATATTGATATATATCCTCAGTAGCTTTGTGTGGTGGGTTGAAAAACCCATTGGGAGCAAAAGTTATATGTGGGGTACAATCAGAATCTGTTGGTAGTTCACCATAAGAAAGGGCAGGAAAAGAAGGGAGATTATATTTTTTTATCAGTTTTTTGTTGTTTTGGAAGGGAACACAAGCAAGATATTTTAAGAGATTCCCAATGATCTGTCCAACCCTGGAAGACTCCAAGGAATGTTGGTCATAGGCTATCATCTTTGTTTCATTAAAGGTCTTCCTACTGTTTGATTCTTTTCATAAGATTTACTCCAACAAATTTGCCACATTAGCCCACCCCAAAATCCAAGCATAAGATTGAACAGCACTGATTGAGCATGTTGATTGGTGAAGAAAAGTGCTTCCATAGTTGAGATCATCAATTTGAGAGGGAGTGAGCTTATTCAAAGGGGTGAATTCTACAATTACAATGATAGATTTTTTGTTAAGTGGGTCCTGCACTACATTCAGCCCAGACCTGAGTAATTGTTATATTTCTACTTGAGACATGGCTGAGTAAATCTCAGAAATATTGGGGGTGCTTGAATTCTGGTCAAAAACTAGGAAAAATGTTGCAAGGGGAGTAGGACAACCAGCACCAGAAGGAATCGGGGGACAACTGCCACCAGTTGACATGCAAATAAATCAGATGCTACCATTTTTCTTACTTGAAATGAACACACAATTATCTTGAATGCACAGTCACTTTTCACACTTCACAGTGACTCTGCATTGAAGCTAAATTAAAATAATCCACCAGTAAGATTCAAATGAGAATACAAGTAGTTTCAAATTTACCACATGACAAATGCCAGAAGGTGTCCCCCAAATTCTTCTGGTGCAGTGCCGGATTATGATGGTGGAACTTACATTCAAACATAGGGATGCCTGGATCATATATAAAGGTTATGAATTCAAAGGTTTCTTTTGAAAAGAACCACACATGCTTAGACACAAGAATGACTTAATAAGACAAGTAAGACAAGCACACCTTTTGAAAAGAACCACACGGGCTTAGACACAAGAATGAATTAAGACGACAAGTAAGACAAACACACCTGAAAATGAGAAGCAGACATGATGGTGTTAAGTTAAATGTTATTAAATAATATTGAAACAAATAAAAACACTGATTGTTGAGCAAATAAGAAAAACAAGAACCTTTTGAAAAGAACCACACGTGCTTAGACACAAGAATGACTTAAGCAGATGAGTAAGACAAGCACACCTAATAGTGATATGAATTTAGAGACATGAATCAATAAGAATGAAATGATTGATAATGAATAAGACTTTTAAAGGAAAGAATAAGAAATAGAGCAGAACTGAGAATGAGATGCAGACGTGATGGGGTCAAGTTAAATGTTATGAAATAATATTAAAACAAAGAAAAACACTAAAGAAACTACTATGGCAAACATATACATGAGTTAAATAGTAGTAAGTTAGGTTTCAGAACTTGAACCTTGAATATCACTGCTGTGCAGCCGCTAGGTCTGAGACTTAGTTTTCTTGACGTCTTGATACCCCCTTCAATCATAGAATAATTAGCTGCAGAGAGTGTGTTGCTTGTGTTGAAATTCTAGTGTAAAGTTCATGACTGCAACTAGTTCAAGATCTCAATCCTCAAGTCTTGCATGTTTCTCATCAGTTTTGGTTAAATGTTAGTTACATTTCTAGAATAAAGTAGTCAAAATAAGATAGTTTCTTATTTTGAATTCAATAGTCTTCTTTGTTAGTTAGAAAGAATATCAAGTTTAGTCAGAGATATTTTCTCTAAAGTGTTTGGCTTCTAGTTGAAGCTCAGTATAGTTTAGTTAGTTTCTTTTAGTTAAAGCATAGTCCAAGTAGTGCTTCTAGTTGAAGCGTAGTATAGTTTAGTAAATTACTTCTAGTTGAAGTGTGTCTGAAGAATCAAAATGAATTTATTCAATATTGTTTTAGTTCACCCACAAGTGTGGGGTATTTGTATTCCTATATGTTTAGGAGCAACATGTTGTAATAAAAAACATTGATTCTAAAAAACATTCTTCTTACCTTTATTTTTCTTGAGTCAATCCAAGTGAAATCTTCACTTGTCCTTTTTTTCTTTAAGTTAATTTTCATCACCTCTAGCCCAGTCAGTAGAGCTTTTGGCTACTCCTGTTAATTTTTCTCCGACATATCTCAGCCTTTGTGCAAAAATCAGATTTATTTTCATTAGCTGGAATGTAAGTAATTTTTGCTGCTTTTTCATTTACTTTTTCCCTAATCCAGTGAAATCTGACATCCCAGCCTTTTGATTTTGACTGATATTGCAGATTTTGAGACAGGGCAATGGCACTTTGATTATCAACTAGCATTAGAGGTACCATTCACAGTTTTATTTTTAGTGAATCACATAAGTAAGTCAACCAGATTGCTTCTTGCATGCCATCATATAGAGCCTGATACTCAGCTTCCGTAACTGATGTGCTAACTGTGGCTTGCTTCTTTTATCTCCATGAAATGACAGATTTCCCCACTGACAGAAGTACCCAGAATAAGACCGTCTTGCTGTTTTTCAGTGGGCCTAGTCAGAATCTGTATAGATAGCTAACTAAGTTTCATCTGATGAACTGGTGATAGTTATCCCAAAATCTAGTGTGCCTGCCAAGTACCTGACTAGATGGATCACTGTTTTGAAGTGTAAGATTCCAGGATTCTCAAGATGCTGGGAGAGCTGAGACACCACAAACGCAATGTCCGGTCTTGTTGAGAATGCAACATAACTCAGCAAACCGATGGACGTACAAAATTTGAAACCAGTGTCTTCAAATTTCTTGCGTTCATCAGCAGTTGCAGGGACTAGCCGCGTTTTTGGAACCAGCTTTCAATTGACTAGACCATGATGCTGGAGAATTTTCTTCACATAAGTTTGCTGTGAAAAAGTCATTTGATTTCCTTGAAAATGGAGCTTGATTCCAAGGAGTAGTTGAGCTTCACCAAGATTGTCCATTAGAAATCTTTTGCTGATGAGTTTTTTAATTCTGGTGAAATCTTTACTGATTACCACCATGTCCTCTACATACAAATGCACAAAGCATTCCAAGTCAGTTACTTGAGAGGTAAAAAGACAGGGATCTGCTGTCAACGGTTTAAATTGAATCAATAGGAAAAACATGTTTAGTTTTTTATACCAGACGCAAGGTGCTTGCTTGATCCCGTAGATGGACTTTAGCAGCTTCAAGCAATGTCCCTCAGGTATTGTTACCCCGGAAGGAGAACACAAGTAGATATCTTTTTCCAAGATGCCGTTCAGAAAGGCATTTTTGGAATCCATTTGATGGATTGAATACCCTCTTGAGATACCTGCATGAATAGCCACCCAAAGAGCTGTGGATCAACCTGTTGGCGCATAAGTTTCATTGTAGTCCTTTCCAAAAACTTTCATATTTCCTTGAGCGCATAACCGCACCTTAAATTTTAGAGTATTTCTGTTTTCATCTTGCTTTTTGAAAAAAACCCACACCGTGTTCAGAAGCAACATGCTCTTTGGAATAGGAACTATTTTCCAAACCTTTAGATGGTCCATTGCAGATAATTTGTCATTAATTGCTGCCTGCCAGAGTTCAGCTTCAGAAGATGCCATGGAAGATTTGAGAGTTTTTGGTATATCATCTTGACCAGCCGTGACCACATTTTCAAAAGCCACCAAGTCCCAGAGTTCTTCTTCCCAGCCATCTCCTAAGTTAATTGCCAGATTTGCACACCTTTTTGAGTAAAGAATGAAACCAGTGCTAATTTTGGACAAAATATCACGGGGAGCAACATCAGATGTTAAGATGTAGTCCCATCCGGGTTTCACTTTTTTTGGAGGCAATGCTGGAGACGCTTTCTGAGCTTCTTGCTGAATAGATTGAACAATAGAATCTTCAGCTTTATTAAAGGATCTAATGCTTGCTTGATCCGAGATATATTCTGGAGAGTAAGATGATTCTTCCGACAACAAGGTTGAATCACTATGGATTGGAATATCAATAACTTCTTGCATTACCACGGAGTCGCTGGTACCAGGTGAGGTGAGAAGGGAAACTCCTGGGAAATCAGCCTCTACAAAATTTAGGTCATGACTGCGCTCAACCTTCCCATTCGCTGTGAGTATGCACCAGTTGTACATCCCCTCCTGGTATCCCAAGAATATTACCCGTTTTCAAGTATCACCCAATTTTCCTTGTCTTCTTTGTTTTGGAATATTGAGGTAGGCAAGACATCCAAAGGGTTTCAGAAGACCTTTGTTGAATGCTTTTCCAAACCACAGTTCATATGGATTCTTCCATTTCAAATTCTCAGCTGGGGTAATGTTTTCCAGAAAGACAGCTGTTGTAACGGCTTCAGCCCAGTACGTCAACAGAAGATTAGATTGTTTCAGGTGACATCTTGCTTTCTCAGACATAGTTCTGTTACCCCTTTCCGCTGCTTATTTCTGCTGAGGTGTATAAGGGATAGTGACATGAACTTGTACTCCTTTTGATTTGAGAAACTCAAGGAATTCTTTGGAATTAAATTCCCCTACACCATCAAAAATAATGTTTTTCATTTCAAAATCATGATATGTTGTAACTTAAGTAAAATAAGTAAAAAAAAACTCAAATGCTTCTGATTTCTTGGTTAGAATGAAGATATGCCAATATTGGGTATGTTGGAATAGCTTTCCACGTGTTGTTCAAGAAAGAGATAGTAAGTAATTTACTATCTTCATTTTGAATAAATAAATAATTTAATTTATTCAATTTGAATCTTACTTAAATTCAGATTCCATTCAGATTCTGTTGACCAATAACAACAACGGTCAACAGCTTCAAAAAGAAAAATTAATAAAACAAATCAACATTCCATTCAGATTCTGTTGACCAATAACAACAACGGTCAACAGCTTCAAAAAGAAAAATTAATAAAACAAATCAAAAACTTTGATCAAGTAAAATTGTGAGTTACAATTTTACTTTCTAAAATTATAAAATTATAACTAATTCTTGTTATAATTTTGTTTAAGACAAAATAGATTTGATCAAGCTGATCAACATCGATCAAAACTTCTAAAGAGAATTACTTAACTAAAGTTTATTAAAAGAACATAATTTGTTCAAATCATTATTATTTATCTATTTTATATTTTTATATATTTATTAACTAGGCAGTTTAACTTGATTCTGCCCTTAGGTATATAACTCTTTCATTCTATTTATGTTATGCTTTCTTATTCTTATTGTCTGTAGAAAATAAATATATTAATGAAATATAACCTTAGTTTGTGATTTATTTCAGAGTATACCAATCTGTGATTTTAAAGTATTAACACCTGCCATTAAGCAAAGAGGGATAAATTCTTCTACTCAAGTCCATCTAAAAAAAATGAAGAGGATGCTGAGCCACAGGAATAATGTTGTCATATTGAAGTCAATGAGACTTAGATAGAAGACATGAGTTGCAAGAACTGGGAGAAATATGTCTTCCATACAGTTTACTCAATGCCCAATTGTTTCAGTGCCCGGCTCTTCTGTGAAGTAAATCATCATCAATATCTGATTTCTGCTTTACTGTTTTCATGGAGCATAAGTTAGACTGACCTTGACGTAGATCCTTGAGTTGAATGTGACTAGTTCCATTAGTGATGAAGACCAGTTCCATTAGTGATGAAGACTTCAAAGATAAATTTTCCCGTTTGAACTATGTCACAGCCTCCTTCATACAATCTTCCAAAGCTAATTAGTGTGCCGGTAAGTTTAGGTACATGAAGAGCTCTAAGTTTTATGATTTTTCCTTTGATAGTTTGAAAATTGACATTTCCTTTGCCAAGAATGTTTAGCTTATTTCCATCAGCCAATTCAACTGTGGAATGTTTTGGTTTATAGTTGAAAAATACATATTGTTCAACAAACATGTGATGAGATGCCCCACTTTCCAAGAAAACTGCGTTTGTAACTTGAATCACAGCATAGGCTTGAGAGATGAAAGTAAAACTACTACTGGAGGCTTTGGAGAACCCTTGATCATCATCAGAGTTTTCAAAGGCCGCTTTCTTTGCTTTAGGTTTTGGTTTTTTCTTTAGCTTATAACAATTCTTTTTCAGCATGAAGAGTTTTTGGGTTGTTTTTTCCATTCAAACATCTTCCCCTGGGAGTCTTTCTTTTGTCTGTTGATGCGGATAGAGCTTTTTCTTCAGTTTTCACAGATATAGGAGTGTCTGAATGTTCCCTGGATCTATTTACTAGTGTGTCTTTTACTACATTGACTGTCAGTGGTTGTTTGCCTTGAAGAAGTGCTTTGGTGACACTTAGTTTTTCAGGTATTTTCATGAGTTTACATTCTGCTACATAGTGTTCTCAAATGTGCACATTTGCTCCTTGTGTGCCTATAATAATTCTAACAGATTCCATTGCCGCCAGGTGACAATTCAGCTTGGATATGAATTTCTTTAGCTCAGTAAATTGAAGTTTAGGAAATTGATCAAAAACTTTAAACTGATTTTCACTAGAATTTGATTCGTAGTAGTCAATTAGGAGTTTCCAGAGAGTATTGGGTTCTTCTTTGTTTTTGCTGGATAAAAATCAATAGATATTATCCTGTCCCATGAATTGAAGCAGGATACTGGCAGTTTTGGCCTTTTTCTCTTCAAAATTATTTGATCTTCTTTTTCTTTAATTGTAGTAGGTGAGAGAAATCTGGATAGGCCATTTTGCATACAGTATCCTTTAATTTTGGTCTTCCATTCTGGGAGATTGTCCTCTCTAAGCACATGTAGTGCCTTTGTTGATTCAGAAGTCATAATTTACTCTTTTTCTGCAGCTAGTTTTCTGCTGGGTTCATAACCTATAAAGGTTCTGAATTCAAAGGTTTCTTTTGAAAATAAAATGTGCTTAGACACAAGAATGACTTAAGCAGATGATTAAGACAAGGACACCTGAGAATGAGACACAGACGTGATGGTGTTAAGTTAAATGCTATGAAATAATATTAAAAAAAATAAAAACACTGATTTTTGAGCAAATGAGAAAAACAAGAACCTTTTGAAAAGAACTCCATGTACTTAGACACAAGAATGACTTAAGCAGATGAGTAAGACAAGCACACCTAATAGTGTTATGAATTTAGAGACATGAATCAATAAGAATGAAATGATTGATAATTAATAAGACTTTTGAAGAAAAGAATAAGAAATAGAGCAGACCTGAGAATGAGACGCAGACGTGATGGTGTTAAGTTAAATGTTATGAAATAATATTAAAACAAATAAAACACTAAAGAAACTACTATGAAAAACTTATACATGAGTTAAATAGTAGTAAGTTAGGTTTCAGAACTTGAACCTTGAATATCACTTCTGCGCAGCAGCTAGGTCTGAGACTTGGTTTTCTTGACGTCTTCATATTATAATGCCCTGCTCCCTCTTTTTACTCGTTTTTTTATGTTGCTTGGAATCCTTCCTAAACACTTTTTTTGTGCTTTCATGGGTCAAATCAAGTTCCTGGCTTAATTTCCAACCAAATATCAATCATATTTTACCAGGAAGGGGATATGCAACAGAGGGCCAGTTAATATCAATGGGATGAAAACAAATAAAGGTTAGCTTTTATTTGGAGAAAAGTGAGAAGGTACTTACCTGGAATTGGGACTCATAATGAATGATAATATAACTGGAAAGCTCAAAACAGGCTTGAATTGATAAAAATAGTAGATATCAGTAAAATAATTACAAAGGAAACCAAGATAAAAGAAAGTAAACCCACATTTAAACTGATAAACTGATAACAAGTAAAAATCAGGAGATAATGATACAAATTCAGGAAAATTTTTTATCCAAAAACTAGTGGTATGAGAGTTATTGTTCAATATGTTGTTTTTTAAGTAATATTAACCATAGAAATAGTAGCTTGAAAGAAGATTAAAGTCAGCCAATTATGATGATAACCAATTTTTGCAGTCTAGATTAGACTAGTAAGCAATAACTGTTTAACTAAATCCACAAGGATTAAAGAAATCAAGAAAAGGAATTAAGAAATGAAGAAAAGGAATCAAGAAATGAAGAAAAGGAATTAAGAAATCAGGTTTGGGTCAGTTAATCAGTTTTCAATAACTTAGCAGAAAAGTAATAATGAGTATAAGATTTATACAATATATCAAGTGATTTAGAACATACTTTTATTAAGAGATTTGCACAAGAATACAGAGATGCAGATCCAGGGATGTGGCAAAGATTTTTTCTGGATGTGAAGCTTTGATGAAAGAGTAAAAATTAATAGTGTAAATAATTGATGAGATATTGGTAAAACTCATTACCTCCTACGCAGGATTAGTTATCTTAATGAGATTGAAGAATATGGATAATGCAGTTATTAAGATTCAGTCCTATTTAGTGAGGAAAGAATAATGGAATATTTCCTGGGGAGCAGAGTAAAACCAGAAGTAATAGTTGATATATATAATCAAATCTGACTGAATGATTATATATTTGTTATTTTCACTTTTTGACCCTCTGAAATTAATCTTGATGTTCTGACCCAAAACTTGTTTTGAATTAATTTTAATTTCATACAAAAAATAGATCCAAATAATCCAAAGCAAGGAGATTTAGATTGAGAAGCAGGTATGATATTTTCATTTTCTCCATGTGATTATAATTTTCTCTGAACTAAGATCTTTTGTTTGTTTCTTAACTTTTTGTTTGTTAACGCAAGAGTAATTTTAAGGTCATTTCAATTGGTCAAACTTGAGCCATATCAGGAGTCACTTGGAGGTGTCGGTTTAATCAAGTCTGATGATTGTCTTATCTTTTTTGAACTTCCTATTCCCCAGCTCATCTACTCGCTTAACACAAGCCCCTTGGTTTAGAGGACCTGTATAATATTGCTGGAAAAAATTTCCACTTGGAGAGCAAGCCTCCAAAAGAGGGGATTTCTCCTAAATTCAGACTTTTTGAATGAGAGGTTTTGACTTTTTGGTAGGGAAAAACTGCCAAACCTCAAAGCCAGATTTTCCTTGATAAAAGTGGCCCACCTGTTTCACTATTAGAGAAAACTTCTTCTGGAGGTTCTAATGGTCAAACAGGCAGACCACTTTTCCAAGTTTTTCAATCCCAAAACCTTTCTCAAGGGACAGGTTTTGATGGATGCAAGACCAGCTGTACAGTTTCTTATAACATAATCCCTAGATTATGTTATTGTCAGCCGGCTACTATGTTAGAGCCAACTAACAAATAGCAGCAATGAAAATTTGTAATATTTTTATAACTAAATTAAATATTGATAAAACAACAAAATAATGAAAACATTGTTAAGCAGTAGGAATAGTACAAATATTAATGCATATTTGAACTCCTTGGTAAAAAATAACCCTAATCACTCAGCAGAAGTATGGGCAAAAAATACCTCCTTCTATTTTATTTTAATTAATGAAATAAAATAAGAAGGAAACCCCTACAAACCCCCTGATATTGTATGTCATGTATGTCTATGTATATGTACTAGAACATATTTATGCATAAAAATAGGGTGTTGTGTATAGTTTAGGAGTTAAGTACATATTTGCGATAATTTCAATTGACAAGGAAGATTACATAAGCAATTATTCAAACAGGTGACAAGAGTTTAAAACTGGATTACATAATCTACTTGACAAATCCCGCGGGCCTGAATGAGCCAAAACTGTTTTGTTTGACTACGTGAGTATTACCATCAAAATATGGCTCTCACGCTATTTCTAAATTCAGAAG
>KN361335.1:3416-21086 GCA_000785685.1 Uromyces viciae-fabae
AAAATAAAATAATACAAAATCAAGAAAAATGAAAAATACACACAGAGAAAAATAAAAAATACAAACAATGAAAAATGGTAAATAGAAAGAATCAATTAAAAAATTAAAAAAAGTAAGAAAAAATAAACATAACCAAAAATCAAAAATTGAAAAAAATAAGAAAAAAGAAACATAAACAGAAACAAGAAAGAAAAGAAAACAGAAAAAAGATGAGTGGAAAAAACAAAGTTACTCAAAATAAAAGAAAAAATAAAAGAAGAGGAAAAAGTTACTCAAAAAAAAAATTACTCCAAAAAATATAAAAAAAAAAAATTTTAAAATCCATTTTTCCACTCCTCCCAATCAGTCATTCACCTGCCACTTTGGTTACCTTCAATTTCTTCAGCCTACCTGCAACTTGAGTTCTGTTTCCATAATCACCCTTATGGATTTGTTTGAGGTCAGTTGATATAGGCCAATTTTAGAATTTTGCTCACTATTGAACAAGGTCAACACAACCATTATCAAAGATAAAAACTTATCATGATCTTGACTTTTCACAGCTATATGTAACCATTTTCTTTGACCCAATTAGGTATTCTATCAGTCCTTGGAAAATCAAGTTTGACATATTTGGACTTGTTTGGATTTTTCCATTTCCAAACCGGAAGAATTCTCAAACATCAACTGCAGTAGTTTGTAGATGATGTGTCATTTTCTTTTCAAGGAAAAGCTTTGTCAATACTGTAGGTTTTTTGTTTACCCATTATTGAAAGCCAAGGCTCCAAAATTTAAGTAAATGGTGATCTCCACAATATTTAGTTTAAAATCAAATGTGAGATACAACATCACTTAACCCTGAGATATCAATGGGATACTGAAACGCCACCTGCATGCAGGTGGCAGTCATATCTCTGTGGTGTTTGCTGAAGAAATGGCACGGGAATTCAAGATCAAATACTCTGGCATGGCAGATTTTATATTTTTTTTTTGGTGGAATTATGGGTTAGGTTTATGAGTTTTTTTTTTTTTGGATTGTGGGTTAGGTGAACATTTTTTTTTTTCTTTATTTTTTTTTTTGGTTGAATTGTGGGTTACGTTAACCAGTGTTTTTTTTTTTTTTCATCCTTTTTTTATCTTTTTTTTTTTCATCTCTTTTTTTTCACTTTTTTTTTTTGATGAAACTTGAGTGAGTTTTTTTTTCTTCATGGTTGAAACCCGTAGCGTAGCTGAACTGGTAGCCTAGCTACACCTGTAGCGTAGTGTAGGGTAACTCAAGACCAACTATGCTACCAGGCAGAAAATTTTCTGTTAGTTGCACCCAAGTTACGCTACAAGCTTTTTTAACTTTTAAAATTTGACAACTAACGCTACAGGCTCCCAAAAAAAAAAAAAAATTGTTACGCTACATGGTAGCGTAGTGCAAGTACAAATTGAGCTAACGCTACTCACTGCTAACTTTGAAAAATGACCGCTACGCTTCATGTTTTTGGTCAAAAAGTGTAATGTAGCGTAGCGGCCCACTGTTGATGTTTGTTATGATAGTCTTTGGGAGTGTGGTTGTCATCTAATATGGGGAACCAACTCTTATGGGATGTTAGTTTCATGGTATGAGGATTAATCCAAGGTTCTTGGAGGATTAAGATTGCTGCTTCTTTTTCAGAGATTAGTAGACTATGTGTGACTTCAAACGCGTTGTGACAGTTAAGTTGGATAATTTTAAAGAAAGGTGATAAAGAAGATTGGGGATAAGATAAGTTAGATTGGTCCAATTTAAGAGTGGAATCATAACTTGTATTATTTGAGGTGGTTCCGTTGTAACTAATCATTGAGTAATGATGTTACAGCAAAAATTCTTTTTTTTTAGGGGACATTTCAAGCTCATTGGGGAATGAAGGAAGCGGAGGTTGTTTACATCTATCTCACTCTCCGGGTTGGATTATTTTTTGTGTTGGGTGCATTTGATGCACGATTCAATTGGGACATCTGTGTCACATTCACGGGAGTTATGTTTTTCTCCTCAGAACTTGCATAAAGGTGTATTTTTACACACTTGTGCGGTGTGACCTATTTCTAAGCATTGGAAGCATTACATTGGGGATTTTTTGTAATGGGCACCTTTAAAGAATAACCCTTTAAAGAAGAGGCCACCTTTTTCTATTTTTTTTGCTAATTCTTTGTCGAGAAGGTTCATGATTATTGAACCATGGGCTTTTTTGTTTGATGAAAAAGGAAGGTTTGAATTCATTGATTATACAGGCACTTGGGGGAGGGCGAGCTATATGGTTGTTGGGTTGGGGGTTTATTTTCTTAACAATAGAAGACCAGGTAGAAGGGGAAGGTTTGGAAGGGGGAACAGTTTTTGAGATGGTTTTTTCAATCACATCTAGTCTAGATGTAATTCTATCCATCATGTTAAGGGTTTTAACATTGATGAACTCTTCTACTCCAATCAATGATTTTAAAAGTTGAGCTTATCAGGAGTTATGATGACGCTACCATCAGCTTCTGGGTTCATGATGAGTTTAGAAATGATTTTTAAAACTCCTTCGTTGTCAGGGTTGTGCCGGGATTGGTTTAAAGGCAGGTTGTTAGGAGTGGAGGAGTTGATAAAATTATCATGATTATGGTTATTCGCTTTGTATGATGACATTTCTATCTCGTGGTTGTGAGGATGATTATTATCATCCAAGGATGTATTGACCGTACCGGGGGGCATTGCTTTAGATATCCGCGCCTGATAAGTGTCAGGCTTGGTTATGAAACAAATAAATTTTATATATAGCTATTGTACTATACCTGTCCTGATAAGCTATTGAGTTGATGATATAGTATCAACAACCAGGCTCTAGCTGCCTAATTAATTGCTTATAGCAATTAATTCCACGTATAGTGGGTCTTCTTTGCTGTAATACTGCAGGATATACCTGAGTACTAAGTCCTGCAACGGATATTTTATTTGTTATAACAAATAAAATAATAGAAAAATATCTGGAGGGAGGCTTGGACTGAAAGCCTACTGGCAGAGGCCGTAGTCCCTCTTCAGATATTTATAAGAGTAAATACTCTAGGAAGGGAGGGGGAGTTCTCTCTATCTCACAGAAAGTATTTCTCAGTGCAAAAAAGGTTGATAACAGAGAAAGGGTAAAAGCACAGGTCAAATGACACGGGAAGTAGACTTACTTCTGGTTATTTAATCTTTGATTTGGATGTGTGTAAATTGTATGTATGTAGTAATTGAATGGGGAATAGAAATGAGGGCGGATAGAGGCCTCTATTTATATTCCTGGAGTCCTCAAGGACGCCACAGATGAGCCATAATGACTCTCACAGGTGGTTACTGTCATTTACTACGGATGTTCCTTCCCTCAGTATGATTATTACATATTTACTAACCAATTGTAATAATTACACGTGAACATCATTAAATATGATATAATCATAATTAAAAATTATGTAATCCTTATGTAACAATGGAATTCCGTAGTTTCAATGTTACAGGATGTTTATAGACTATCTTAAGTCCATGGGATAAATCCCACTTCCTTGGGACGTGATTATTTCCAATGGAATAACACTTTTCCCAAGGTAATAGTATTTTTACCTAATCTTGCTGTTAAGGTAATGCCATCAAGGTAATTGGGCATTTCTACACGAAAAAAAGAGGTAATAATTCTCAGTCTATGTAATTAGATGGTGAGAAAACCATTTCCATCATTATTACATACATAGAAAGTATGGGGAACAAGTTATACGTGATGTAACATAGGGACAATCTTTAATTATGGATTTCCTGCTGTTACCAAAGCGTCCTTGACTTACTATGGAGTTCCTGTAACCCTCAGACCTTCACAATATTAGCCCTTTAGTAATTTTGGGGCTTATTGGCCTATCCCTTGGTCAAAAAGATCCAGGATTGGCTCTTTCAAATCCCTTTAGCTCCTAGGGTTTAAGAGATAATTTCCCACAGATATTATTTCTACAATCCTGGGATTTGGGCGCATTTTTTGTACTCTTTTATTTTTTATGTACTTAACTTTATTATTTCTATGTATTTAGAAATAATAAATAATTATTTAATTTTAATTTTTATTTTATTTTTAATAATAAATAATTATTTAATAATAATTATTTAATAATAATTATTTAATAATAATTATTTAATAATAATTATTTAATAATAATTATTTTAATTTAATTTAATTTTTTATTTTTATTTTAATTTTGATAATATATAATTATATAA
Organism: Uromyces viciae-fabae; assembly: GCA_000785685.1. Classification (NCBI taxonomy): domain Eukaryota; kingdom Fungi; phylum Basidiomycota; class Pucciniomycetes; order Pucciniales; family Pucciniaceae; genus Uromyces; species Uromyces viciae-fabae. The sequence goes on from KN361335.1 coordinate 7,642, forward strand.
TAATTATTTTTAATTTTAATTTATTATTTATCATTAATAATATTAATAATGATTTATTTGTTTGCAGGTTTAATGGATTAATAATCTCATAACCTGACAATAAGTGTCATCTGGCTACTATGTTAGAGCCAACTAACAAATAGCAGAACAAAAAATAAATAATATTTTTATAACCAAAAACATTATTATAAACAATAAAACAATTAATCCTCTATGAAGGAGTATGAATAGTACAAATATTATTGCATAAATGGATTCCCCATGCAAAATAACCTAGGGTCACTCACTGGGTGTACCCCCAAATTCCTACTCCTTAACCCTTTTTGCCATAACTGGGCAGAAACTAACATAACACTAGTTGAAACCGCGTATGTAAACAAGTGTTTATACACATTATGAATATGTACATGGGTGAAGCATACTATAGACTAAGTCAGAAATAAATGCAAAATAGCGGATTTGTGCTTAGTTTAGAAGTTAAGCCCATACAGTTAATGTGAAACAAGAATACTGCTAAATACAGGACATTTACATATGTCTTGTTACATTGCACAAAATTTACATAACCAAATGTTACATACGATGAAAGTAACTACAAAAAGAAGCCCCCTGTATGTTACATAATCCAGGGGCTTGACCAAACATGAGTCAAGAAGGAAAGCACACGGAGCAAAAAGCCCCAATACTGCTATAGCACGAGTTTGTGGAGTATCTGTATCATTCAAAATGACCTCAGAGACCCCCAAAATAATTATCAACACATGTTCACACGGTGAACTAACCATAAATACAACTACAAGGCCTAAGGCGTGACCAAACAGTTGGTTCAAAGGAAAACAGCTGTATTACAATAGTAGTAATACAGGTTACCTTTCACCATTTATCCTGGCCAAACCAATAACGCCCCAAGGATACCAAATTAATACCAAGGACCTCAGAGGTCATTGAACACGGGAAGTTTGTGGAGTATCTGTATCATTCAAGATGAGTCCAGAGCACCCCAAATAATTATCAGAACATGTTCACACGGTGAAATAATCATGATTACAGTCACAAGGTCCAAGGCGTGACCAAACACCTTGTTCAAAGGAAAATGGCTGTATTGCACTAATAGCAATACAGGTTACCTTCTAATATTTATCCTGGCCAAACCAATAACGACCCAGGGATACCAAATTAATCCCAAGGACCTCTGAGGTTACTCAACAGGGGAAAAATACTCTGTACTGGTCTAGACCTTCCAGTACTGAATTGAAAAATACAGAAACTTGGCTAAAAGAGCTCAAAATGTGATAACCCCTATTCCTACGGACTTGTGGTTATCCTGTACGCCCCAGGGGTTGGAAATATTATATAAGGAGGCCTCTAATCCACCTTTCTAATCCCCATCGTCACTTTTACCCAGCTATACATAGTTACATACTTAATATAATAGTATCCAGTCACGTTTTAGCCTGTAAAGTCCGATCCACCCCAACTGCGCCCTAGGATCCCCTTCAGAACTCCTCCAGCGCTCTCCCCATCCACCTACGCCGTAAGGTCAGAACTCCTCCACAAGGTCCCTTCCTCCAGGCAAGTCTCTAGGCCCATTGATTTGGCCTAGGAACCTCTATCTCATACTACTTTGTGGTAAAATTGGGTTAACAACCCCTGAATTATTCAGACCCCAACACAAGGGTTTAAACCACCCCAGGAGCTTGCTCCTGGCCCCTATCACACTCAGAGGGTTAAACAACCCCAGCTTAGCTGGCCCCTCCGTTAAAATTTATATTAAAATTATTATAAACAACCAAAACACTCCCAAAAATAGTTACCATACTATTTTTACACTTCTTGCAGTGTGTGTAGCCACAGGGTATTCAGCCCCTGGCATCACAGCGTCTGAAAATTGGGGGTCTGGCCGGGAAATTTTTTTAATTAACCTGCTTTACCATTTGAAAACATTAAAAACCCACCTCACCCTTTATAAAATCTGATAAATAAAATATAAAACTAATTTTAAAAATATTTTTTATTTTTTTAGATTTATCTTATCATACTCAATTTGTGGAAAATACCCTCACTCTTATTCTTCAAGGTGAGCATTATATTAATTAAAGTAAATACCACAAAATCCTTTAAAAAATCATTAAAAATTATATTACTAATAATTTTTTTTTTTAAAAAAAACAGTGGACTTATTCAAGAACTACTTAATTATTGAAGAGGCCCACCAACATCTAATTTTATAAAAAATAAAAGCTCTAAAAAACCACGTACCTACCACCTGGGATTTATTAACCCCAGAAGAAAGAAAATTAAGAGTAATTGAAGCTATTAAAAAAGATAAAGAAGTAGCTTTAGATCAAAAAATTTTTTTCCACGAACCCTTAAGAAAACATAAGGCCCACAAAAGGCTTTTAAGACAAAGAAAAAGTAAATTTTTTCTTAAAATAACTTCGAAATACCCCTTGAAAAGGATTATAATCCCCTTTTCTAATCAAATTACAGTGAACCAGGAAGCCAACAAAGCTCCCCCAGCTCCCCAGATTTACTTCTCAACGGAGGAATATACCCCCAGAGAAAATACTGAGGATAACTGTACCGTGTATTCTGACAGTAAGCCCCCCCTTATTTAGAAAAATAAATAAATAATTAAAATGGGCCCCAAAAAGAATGCTGATGTCCCACTGGACCCCAAACCTACCAGATCCCACAGACCCACACTTGCAGGAGAACTCAAGGTCCACACAATCCCAGCCCGTAAGCCAGCAAGAAGACACTCCAATGAGGGAGTCCCAGTCAACTCCACGCCCCTTGTTGCAGCTCCGCACGGTTCCCCAGTTGATGGAAGTGGACGTGGACTTATTAGAAACCCCCCAGGTTACTATCCCCGTACCCCCCAAATCCTCAGAGAAGGAAATAATCATAGTGGAGGACAAAGTGAGGGAGAAAAAAATAAGTTTATTAGTGAGAGAGCACGTAGCCAACTGGGAGAAATTCTTAGAGGCCCAGAAGGCAGGGGACCAAGACTTAATGACTTTAAGAGCCAAACAATCTACAAATACGCAGAAAGCTCTGCAGAAAATATTACCCGCAAGGAAGTAGAGGGTTATGTCAAGGGATAGAACCCCTGGACAGCCTTAAAAAGCCTCAAGCCTGCCCCTCCAAGGGAAAGAAAAGGGAAGGGCAAGAGGAATGTGCCATTCCTTCCAGCCCAGGAGGATTATCAGGATCCAGCCATATGGCTGCAAGCAGCCCAAGTGGGGGCAACTCTACAAGGCTTCTACCAGGCCAACAAGTGCCTCAAACACTCTCAGAAATCGTAAATGCTTTAAATAAAAATATTTGTCTACTTTGTGAAGGAATTTCTGAAGGATTTATTAGAAATAATGCCGTAGTTACTGCTGTAGGACAAGGATTAATAAATTTGTTCAGACCTGCTATAGTTTTACCAGTTAATAAAAATTTATTAGATATTAGAAATTTAGTAAATAAATATAAGAAAACTGATAAAGAAATCCTTAATGAGCCCAATTATGACCCCACTGAGCCCCACAGTAATAGAGAACCCCTAATTCCTATTATACAACATGCTGAAATGGTTTCTGAGTTAAAAGAAGAAATAATTAACCTGGAAACCAATATTAACAATTCCTTTCCAGCTATTCTAGAGTCTGCATTAGCAGCTCAAGAAGAAAAATTTAAAGAAATTATTAAAAATGAGATTAGCAATAGCATTACTGAGCTCACAAGTACTTTGAATGTCCATTTAAATTCAATTAAAAATAGTTTAATAAGTATTAAATTACGATCCCCTGCTGCCCCGCGCAAAGAGGAATTACCTCCTCTCAAAAGAAATCCCTTTGAAGGAATAAGCAGAACTCCCCACGGGTATCAAGCAGAGGAATTACCCCACAGGTATAATTCTATAAATACTCCAATAGAATTAGATAGAAAAGAAATTGTAGAAATTACTAAGTTGCTCCCCCCCATAAGTGATTGGCCAAAATTCTCCGGTGAAGGAGAATATGACCACATCAGTTTTATTAAATATTTGTCAAGATTCAAGTTGTTCAAAATTTATTTATTTTAGCCAGAGGGCTTAATCTTGAATATTCTGGGTCAAACTCTACTTAGAAATTTTTTTTTCACTTCTATTTTTTTTATCTTCTTAAATCAATTCAGACCAAGTCCAAGAAGACAAGCAAGATCAAGATTCCTGACTATAAGACACTGGTATTTCAATTATCTCATTTTAATCAAGCTCATATTTTCAAGACACATCACTTAAACTTTTATTTCATTTTTATTTTTTATTTCTTTATTATTTTTTTCAGTCTATTTCAGAATTTCAAAAACAAAACAACTTCAGCACCAGTCCATACATTGGATCAAATTTATTCAAACCATTGGTATTTAATTTTAAAACATTTAAAATATTAATTAATTTATTTTTTATTTTTTATTTTTTATTTTTATTTCATTTTATTTTTTAGTTCAGTCATAAAAATCAACAGAGGATTTTATTTTATTTTTTTATTCTATCAGAACTTGTCCTTTAGGTACTAAATCTTCTTATCCTCTCTTATTTCGTATTCTATTTTTATTTTTCATTATCATTTTATGTTTTGTTTATTTTGGCTGAAATCTATACTTTAGTTTCCACTTTATCAATATTTAGATCATACCATTGAATCTTATGGTCTACCTGAAAGAGTCTTGTTAGTAAGGCTACCCAGGTTATTTGAAGGAGTAGCTTTAGATTTTTATTTCTAAAAGAGAAGCTGTTGGAGCCCAAGATTGGAACTATTGGAAAAATCTTATTAAAATACAATTTTGGATTAATAGAATCTGGAAGAAAAAATTAACTAAACTATTTGAAAATGACTACTTTGATCCCACAAAGGACAAACCTCACCGATGGTGTTTAACTCAGAAGAAAAGATTAGATTGTACTCACCCAAATCTCTCTTCTGAAGAAATAAATGAGAAAATCTTAGGAAAATGCAAAGGATCTCTAGAGCATGCTATCAGGTGCAGATTGGATATAGACTTTGATCTTCCTGAATTCATAGGTATTATGGAGGAAGTAGTTGAACTAACAGGGATAAATAGAAAATATGTCCCCAATCAACCTGTCCCAATGAAAAAGGACAATATCGTTAAAGAACATGTTAAAACACCCGTGCTCAAAGAAACTGAGACTGCTCCCAGGGATAGAGGATGGTTTAATTGTAAATCTTTAACACATAGGATTGCTGACTGTCCCCATCCTATGAAAAAGAAGATCAATTTGATTGATTTTGAGGATGAAAAAGAAGAAGACAATAATTCCCCTGATTCTGAGGATGAATGTCAACAATCCCACTTAGAAATAGTCCAAGATGACTATATTTGTGCAGTGATCAATGCAGATATAGGAGATGATATGGTGATTAATGAAATTCAGGGAGATGCCAATTTACAACAAAAATTGGACGGAGATCTAGATGTAGGACATATCTCAGATGCAAAATTACTAGCCAATAAACCTGAAATAGGAATGGGGTACACTTTTGGAAAAACTTGTTATACTACCACCTTGTTCAATCTTAAGAAAGTTAAAGTACTACTTGATGTGGGAGCTTTCTGCTCTTGCACTAGCTCAACCTTTTTAGATCAAATTTATCCAGACTGGACAGAAAAATTGTTACCAATTCCTAAAGGAAAATTTAGTAGTTGTAATGGAAGCATGACTCCTTTAGGCGTCATAGTAATGCCATTAATTTTCCCTCACTATAAAGGATCGATGAGGTTAACTTTGGAATTTATAGTACTAAAAGATGCTATATGTGATTATCTTATCTTGGGAAATGATACCCTTTGCCTGTATGGCATTGATATATTCCAAAGTAAAGATAGATTTTTTACTATTGGAGGGGACTGGAAGAAAAAGTTACAAATCTGCAATATCCACGTTTATAATATGCAAAGCAATAACGAGGCTACAATAGAGAAATTTGAAAAAGAATATCTATCCCAAGCAGCTTTAGATAAACACCTGAATCCTTCCCAAACAAGAGACATATTAGAAACATGTTTCAAGAACATGGAAGCTTTTTGTACTTCTGAGGACCCCATTGGTAATGTCAAAGGACATGACATGATCCTCAGTTTAACAGTGAATTCTCCTTCCCCCCCTGCTTTAAGGAGACCCCCTTAATATTAATTTGAAGGAATTAAAAAATAGATTTAAATCAGAATGAAAAAAACAAAATAACAAGGATAATAAGGAGGAGTGGTAAAGATAAAAATAAGAAAAATATAAAAACCTTAAAAAGGACAAGTTCCTATGAATAAATGACTAGGTGGAATTCTCTGATTGATTGATTAAGATAAACTAATAAAATAAATTGTGTGTGAGTGATATGAGTGAAGTGAAATAAAAAATAAAAATAAAATAATAAAATAAAAATAAAAATAAAATAAAATACCAAAGACGATCTGATTTATTGATTTATAATATTTTCCAACTTGAAATTTCTAAAATAAAATATCTGAAAGAGACTGAGAAAATTTTGTTTGATGAATTGAATTTTGTTTTGAATTGTTTTAATTGAGTTAAAAATAAATACCAATGTCTTCAATTTCAGTTTGCTGAGTCTTCTTATGATTGTTCTTAAATCAGAAATAGAAGATGAAAAAAAACTAAGTGTTGAAAAAAAATTTTGATACGTGTTCAGACCCAGGAAAAAAAAACTTAACAAGCCCGCTGGCTTTGAACTGAGAAAAAAAAACTACTAAATTTAAAATGACTATGTTAACACACCCCCATGCTTCAAGGCGCCAGACCATGAAGCAAATTAGCCATTGATAGCCTTTAAAGCCCTAGAAATTGAGGTCTTGCCTACAGGTTTTGTGAGAAAATCAGCTAAATTCATCTTCGTCTTGACATATTTGAGTTCAATCTTCTTGTCAGCCTGCTACAATGTTGAGCATGCCAACATGGTTAACATTTGAATATAAATAAAATAAATTAAGAAAAGAAAATAATAATAAAATAAAAATACAGATTACTCCCTTTTAGAGTAAGGAAAAGTTAATTATTATTACATTTTTGGATTCCTTGGGTAAAAATAACCCCAATCACCCAGCAAAGGTATGCGCAGAAAATAACTCCTTCTATTTTATTTTTAATATTTAAGCAAAATAGAAGGAAACCCCTGAAAACCAAAAAACCCTGAATTCAGACGTAATGAGTACTCATGTATAAGTATGTAGTATCAAATTATGTTTAAAATTGAGGTGTGGCGTATGGTTTAAGAGATAATTGCATATTTGCAATTATTCCAATAATTGTCAAATGACGCGGAAGCTGACATAATCAGTGCCGTGGATAAAATGTCAAGAAAATCAATTGGCTGACATAAGCCAACTAAGAGATTCCTGCAGGCCTGAATGGGCCAAAACTGCGTTGTTCAAAATAAGTGGGCAATAGTACAAAACCATATTCCCACCACATTTAAAAATACTAAAGAGTATCTAGATTTATCTCCCCGAGGAATATTTCATTTGTCCCATGGAATTGAGATTATAAATATGTTATAAAAAATATATAAAGTCTATTTTTAATAAAATTAAATGGAAATAAAGAATTTCCAATATTTACTAAACTACAAATAATCCACGGTAGTTAGTAAAAATCATAACTTCTCATGCAGAAAAGTTATTGCGAATCTGAATCTATAGAAAACAAGAACAGATGACGCTTTATTTAGGATAAATCACACGTCATCATACCTTGCGTAAAACAAAATTCATATTGCCCACAGAATTCAATAAAATGACAATATAAATACCTGTCATTATAATGAATTCAAAATTACAAATCTATTAGAAATTATGTCACTAAGTTATTGGAAATACACAGAACTTAAGGTAGGATGGAGATAATTCTGAAATAAAAATTTCATCATGAGAACTCTTTTCAATTGAAAGTTCTCATGCCCACAGAATCCGTCAAACATAGTTAAAAATACCTACAACACTCATGTGACATTTACACAACCTCTTAGAGCGCCCCAAGAGGATCCCAAACAATATAAAAGGACCTCTCTTCACGCTCTTTTCCCCCATCATCATCCAGTTACATTATAGTTATACATTACTTAAGCCTACCTCAATTAGACTTTGAAGTATCTTAGCACCAGTAACTTATTTTTTGATCTCAACCATTTCTCCACAACTCCATCTGCCTGCTCTAGCCACTCAGGACGACCAGTTTCTCTCTTTCTAGAGGATATATAGGTTAGTAAGTACCCTATTCCTCTTTTATTCTATTATCTAGTTGAAATATACTAGTATATTGGGCATTAAAACACCCCTGCACTGCAGGCCCCAAATATAAGGGCATTCAAAACACCCCTGCAACGCAGGCCTCTTGATTTAACCCAGCAGGGCATTAAAAACACCCCAGAGGCTCTGGCCCCTGCTTTAAAAAATATTTTAAAATATTAATAAAACAAATATTTTATCATTATATATAATTATTTCTAAAAATAATCAAACCAACTTAAATCTTGCACCCTGTATAGCTAGAAGGATTACTCCTTGGCATTACAGAGGCTGACACTTCTTCAAGTTAATTTCATTTCTAATAAAGTGAAATTTGAGCGCCATGTGTTTAGTTTTAAAATTATTGTGATTGGTCTGATTAGTTGCTAGATCAATTGCGCCTTGATTGTCTTCAAAAATTGTGGTTGGCTGTTTGAATCTTAAATTGAGAACTTTGTTAAGAAAAATTTTAATCCACATGATTTCTTTAGTTGCATCACAAATTGATTTATATCAAGCTTCAGTGGATGACAAGGATATTGTTGGTGGTTTTTTAGAGCGCCATGAAATAACATTATCATTAAATAACACAACACAGCTAGAAATAGATCTACTAGAATCAGGGCAATTGGCCCAATCAGTGTCTGCATAAGCTAAAAGTGAATTTGATACATTTTTATTTCTTCTAAGTTTTATTCCTATTGATTTTGTTCCTTTTAAATATTGAAAAATTTGTTTTGCTGCTTCATAATGATTCATTCCGGGATTAATTAAAAATTGAGATAGAGTGTTGACTGCATGCGTAATATCTGGCCTGGATGTAACACTGAGAAAATTTAGAGCGCCTACAATTGTTCTAAAATTTATTTCTAGTTTTTCAAATTCTTCTCTTTGTTCTTTGTTAGCTCTAATTAATTTTCCTTTTGGATTTGCTAGAAATAGATCTACTAGAATCAGGGCAATTGGCCCAATCAGTGTCTGCATAAGCTAAAAGTGAATTTGATACATTTTTATTTCTTCTAAGTTTTATTCCTATTGATTTTGTTCCTTTTAAATATTGAAAAATTTGTTTTGCTGCTTCATAATGATTCATTCCGGGATTGATTAAAAATTGAGATAGAGTGTTGACTGCATGCGTAATATCTGGCCTGGATGTAACACTGAGAAAATTTAGAGCGCCTACAATTGTTCTAAAATTTATTTCTAATTTTTCAAATTCAGCTATTTGTTCTTTGTTAGCTCTAATTAATTTTCCTTTTGGATTTATTCAGCTATTTGTTCTTTATTAGCTTTAATCAGTTTTCCTTTGGGATTGGAAGGAGTTTTTCTAGGGTGCAAATGATCAAACTTAAAGCCCATAAGCATTTTGTCAATACAATTTTCTTGAGTAATCAAAATTGAGTCATCTTGCTGCGTGATTTTCATTCCCAGTAAGAATTTTTCTGCGCCTAAATCTTTAATCTTGAACTTCTGTTTTACTTCATTTTTAAACTCTTCAGGATCTTTTGAAAAAATTGCTATATCATCAACATGTAAATAAAGAAAAGTTCCTTTTCTCCAGAAAACACACATTTCAGTGTCACATCTATGAAAACCAATTGAAAAGAGCCATTTTGAGAGAGCTTTGTGCCACGCTTGAGGAGCCTGTTTTAGTCCATACATAGCTTTCTTCAACTTTAAGACTTGATTTTCTTTGACAATGACACCAGGTGGAGGAAGCAGGAAAATTTCTTCATCCAGTGGGGCATTTAAAAAAGCACTCGTGATGTCAATTTGATGGAATAATAAGTTGTTTTCAAGAGCATAACACATCAGCATTCTAAGAGAAGTCAGCTTGCCAGTTGGCGCAAAAGTTGTATAATAATCTTGACCTTCAATTTGTCTAAAACCTTGCACGCACAATCTAGCTTTGTATTCTATTGGTTCATTCTCAGAATCTTTTTTAATCTTAAATACCCATGTACAATTGATTAATTTATTCTCATTTTTATTCTCAATCACGTCCCAGACTCCATGTTCTTCCATGTTTCTCAATTCTTTGTTGATTGCTTCTAGCCATTTGTCTGATTCACGTGAGTTCATTGCTTCATGATAATATTTTGGTTCACAAAAATGAGATTCTACAAGATTGATATTGATTGGATTTCCTCTCCTATAAGTGTTTAAAATATTGCTAGTTTTAATTTTTGAAGAAATGTCACGTGGAGCTAGCTTTAATTCATTTTGTGACACATTTTGTTCATTATTTTCATCTACATTAACTTCAGAATTTTCTTCTTGAATTTGATTTTCTGCTCTTATTTTTTGAGTTTCTTCACGTGCATCATTTGCTTTTTCATTCCATAGGAAAGGATCAATGTCATTTTTTAATATATTTTTATCTGAGCCTGGAAAGTAATCTTCTTTAAATGATAATTCCCTTGTTGATACTATTGAACCTTTTAAGTTAATAATTTTGTACATGGAAAAATCATTCAAGTAACCTAAAAACACGCCCTTTTCAGCAGTTGGCGCCAATTTGCTATGTCTAAATTTCTTTTCTTTTAAATAATAAGCTAAACAACCAAATGGTTTGAGTTTCTGATAATTAAATTTTCTGTTGTGCCACGTCTCATAAGGTATGATAAAATTTCTGGATCTTGAGGGAAGTGCATTGCATATGTCAGTTGCAGTATTAATTGCTTCTGCCCAAAAATTAGCAGATAATTTTGCTTGAGTCAACATGCACCGTGCTTTTTCAACTATACTTTTATTTTCTCTTTCTGCCATACCATTGTTTTGTGGCGTATAAGGTGGAGAAAAATGATGCACAATTCCAAATTCAACGCAAAAGTCAGTAAATAATTGATTATTAAAATCCCCTCCACCGTCAGAAATGATTATTTTCATTGATTTCTTTGTTTGATTTTCAGCCTCTACTTTGAATCTTTTGACATTTTCTAAGACTTCATTTTTGTGGCGCATAAAGTAGACTTTTTTGTATCCTGAATACTGATCTATAATTGTTAGAAAGTAAAGCGCTCCAGACAAGGATTGCGTAGAGAAAGGGCCCACAACATCCATATGAATTGTGTCAGCCTGCTACAATGTTGAGCATGCCAACATAAGCAACACTTAAAATATAAATAAAATAATAAAGTAAAAATAATAAAATAAACTGAAAAGAAATAATGAAAACACAGATTACTCCCTTTAGAGTAAGTTAATTATTATTGCATTTTTGGATTCCTTGGGTAAAAATAACCCTAGTCACCCAGCGGAAGTATGGGCAAAAAATGACTCCTTCTATTTTATTTTTAATATTTAAGCAAAATAGAAGGAAACCCCTGTAAACCAGAAAACCCTGAACTCAGACGTAATTAATACTCATGTATAGGTATGTAGTATCAAATTATGCTTAAAATTGAAGTGTGGTGTATGGTTTAAGAGATAATTGCATATTTGCAATTATTCCAATAGTTGTCAAATGGCGCGGAAGCTGACATAATCAATGCCGTGGATAAAATGTCAATGAAATTAATTGGCTTATATAAGCTGAACTAAGAGATTCCCGCGGGCCTTGACGGGCCAAAACTGCTTTGTTCAAATTGCGTGGGCAATAGTACAGAAACCTATTCCCACCATATGAAAAAATACTAAACAGTATCCAGACACTTCTCCCCGAGGAAGTATATATTTTTCCCGTGTAGTAAACACATTAAACTACCCAGAAAAAATAGAAACTTCCATTGGAAATAAAATTTCAATGGAAATAAATATTTTCAAATATTATATATAATTAAAAAATGACATTTATGATTCAAAAAATCATAACTCTGTCAGATCATTCGAGAAAAATAAAGTAAAACTATAGAAAGTACCCTTGGTTGACGTATTACCAAGGATAATTAAACAAACCATGCAAGCGAGTCATGTGAAATACTCAATGCCCACAAGATTGCGTTATTTTACAGGAAAATGACATTTACACGTCATGAGAATTTTATAGCATCCTTAGAGCGCTACAAGAAGATCCCAAATAATATAAAAGGACCTCTTTCTACGCTCTTCCTCATCATCATCATCCAGTTACACAATAAGTCATACATTACTTTAGATATATTCAGATATTCTACGAAGTATTTTGACCCAGTAACCTCACCTGATCACTCCTATATCTCTTAAAAAAAACTCTCAGCAGCCTATTCTCGCCAAACTAGGACGAACTGTTGCCTCTCAAACTGAAGGTTCATAGGTTAGTAAGTACCTCTACCTTCTTTATCTTCAAACTAGTTGAAATATACTAGAATATTGGGCATTAAAACACCCCTGCTTAGCAGGCCCCAATCATAAAGGGCATTAAAACACCCCTGCGTAGCAGGCCCCTAAATATAACCCAGCAGGGCATCTAAAAACACCCCAGAGGCTCTGGCCCCTGCTTTAAAAATATTTTTAAATATAAATATTAAAATATTTTTTACTATTATTTCAAAAAATAACCAACCCAAATCAATATTATATTAAATTTTGTACCTTGTATAGCTAGAAGGATCACTCCTTGGCATTACAACGGCTGACATACTCTCTCGGACACGTTTGGTATATTCCAAACACGTACGATTTGTAGAATCTTCCTTTCCTGGACTTCCTTCTGTTTCTCATGATAATAATACTACATCTATTCCTGTTCTTCCAATTTTTCCAATAAATCAGTCTGAAACTAATACAAATAATCACCCTCCTGTACAGCTGTATTAATATAAAAATATTTTTTTATTTCAAAAAATAACCAAACCCAAATCAATATTATATTAAATTTTGTAACTTGTATAGCTAGAAGGATCACTCCTTGGCATTACAATGGCTGACAAATTGTTTCCAGGACTTCAGATACTTTCTTGAATTTGTGTTTGAATGGTAAATGTTTCATTTTACTGAGTTTACAAATTTCACAATCAAATTCTTGTTGATCTGGGAATATTTTCTTCAGATATGATATGTGTGGGTGTCAGCTGGCTACTATTTTAGAGCCAACTAACAAATAACAGAACGAAAATAAATAATATTTTTTATGACCAAAAAATATTATTATAAACAATAAAATAAGTAAATCTCTATTAAGGAGTATGAATAGTACAAATATTATTGCATAAATGGATTCCCCATGCAAA
>KN361336.1:831-21296 GCA_000785685.1 Uromyces viciae-fabae
TTTTTTTTCATGACTGACTCAATTTAATTTTGATTGTAACAGTTCTCCACCCGTCGTTCAAAGATGAATACTTCAAAATTTCTGGTTGGGATCAACAGTGGATTGACGACGCCATTGCTCACACACGCGAGATGTGGATCAATCACTATAAGCCCAAACCAACACCATCAACTGCCAAACCAACCAATTCCAAAGCAAAGGTATGTTTTCCTCAGGTTTTCTGTTCTTGAGACAGCTAACCAAAGTTCCATCCAGCCCTCAACGGGATTCATCTCTCAGCTTTGCGCCGCATCTGCCGCACGCTCAGGTAACTCATCAACAGATCCACTTGACGTGGGCCTCATATTGGACGGATCAGAGCCAGTCAACGCCCTTAAATGGTGGCTTCAACAAAAGCGGGGAGGAAACACTTACGGGGGGCTTTTGACAATGGCACTGGATGTATTAAGCTGTCCAGGTAAGAATCCATATAACTCATTCAATTTTCTTCTTTTTGGTCACTAATTCAATTCAAGATTTACTTTGAAAAAAAAAAATTCTAGCTGGTACCCGCCAAAAAGATCCGGGTACCTGCTGACGCGTGCACGTGTCCGGGTACGGGTATCAAACTTGTGCCAAAAATAGAGGGAGTACCCGTACCCGCTGCGGGTACCCGGTTCTAGATTGCCTACTTACTTGGTTTTTTGTGAATGTTTTCAACTAGAAAACAGGAAGATAAATTGAGGCAAATAGGCAGCTGTTTTCCACCTTCTTTCTGAAAAAGATTCCAAAAAAAAAAAAAAAAGAAGCTGATGATTGAACCAACAAGATCACTACACCTTCCACCTCTGCAGAATCTAATAATGATCTTAGTTTTGACTGGTAAGATTGGAAGATTTGAAAACAAACTGGGTGTCATAGCAGGAGTCTAATTGACTGAGGATGGTTGTTTGCTGTTGAATGTCTTTGGTTTTATTTTTTGCACCGTCTAGATTGATGACCTTGGTAGCCCCTTTTACAAGAATTATTTTAGACTATGGGGATTTTTTTATTTATACCTGCAATGAGATATTAAATTGGCCCTTATCCATCATACAATGGGGATTTCTCATTCATAAAGAAAACTGGTTGATTTGTGACATTTTTTTATTTTGAGAGAAGGATGGGCAAACTCACAGGGAGCTATGGTGCTATATAAAATTTTGTGGGACTGGAATATATGGCCAGATGGTTTTATTAAGAGTTGATGGAATACATGAGGGATTTGAGCTTGCAGTTTGAAATTGAGGGGCATCAACCACAGGGATGAGAGGATCCATGGTGAAAGGAAACAAAACTATGAGGGGGGGTATTGGGGCAAAAGTTTCTCTTCTCATAGCTTTAAGAACTATGGGGAACTATGGCTTAGAATTGCGTCTGGCAAATTAATTATGGTTTTCAAAACACACCTGCTTGAGGGAATGTTGGGTTTTGAAAACACAAACTCCAGATTTGTAATTCCTGATTTGGTCATATTTGAGATCCCCTAATGAAAAACATAAATTCAAAGAAACAAAGTAAGATAAAAGAAACATAGAACAAAACAACAGAAGACAGAAAACAACACAGGAAGAAAAATTAACAAGAAAAAAAAATGGAAACAAAATAAAGAAGAAAATGAAAGTAACAAAAAATGAAATGAAACATAAGAAACCAAAGAAGACAAAAAAAAATCAAAAAAGAGGAACCAAAGAAACAAAAAAAATTAGAAAAACAAGAAATAAAACAACCAACAGACATGAAAACAATGATAAGGAAACATAAGAAAAAAATTAAAAAAGCAGAGAGGCAGAAATAAACAATAAAACAAAAACAAAAAGATAACATTTTCTATTGAAAGAAAAGAGTAAGAAAATATTACCATCAGTAATAGCATCTCACAGCAAGGGCTTTGAAGAACCTTTCACAATCAATTTTTTATTCCATAGCAAAAATTAAATTATATCTTTAAAAAAAAGCAAAATCAATGAACAAAGAAAAAAAAAACATTTCTTCAATGAGTAAGAGAGTTCCCTGGTGTTTTCCTCTCATTCTGAGGCTTCTAGAGCATAATCTTTTTTCCACATTTGTCATCCACCAGGAATGATGGCACTGCTGGCTGCCACCGTGCTGGGCCATGGTTCCGAGGGTACCCGGCCAACCCGGCAGAAATCATGGATCTGGTTGTTGAACATTGGCGACCTGGATCCGGCAGTGGCATTCGGATTCCAATTGGAAATTACTCATTTTTCTGATTCGAATGTTGTTTCATGTTTTAGAGCATTTCTAGCGGCCCCGCTATTGCGTGACTTGGATGCAGATTTAGCAGTCCGCGCTCAAATTGGGGCCTCCAATGGCCCCACCACCCAACCCACTAAAGCTTCACGGGGTGGATCAAACATGCCACCGCTGTGAGACTCTAAAAGAGGCTAAGTTGATTTTAACCCTTATAGAAGAATTTAGAAAGGGATGAAGGAGTAAGTACTCTGCCTTTCTTGATGACAGGAAATAACTGAAAGATTGTTTGACTGAGGATGAGCAGGGAGCAAGGCTACACCCTTTTTTGATGGTAAGAAATTGGAAGTTTAAGAGGGTGTTTCCAGCACTCAGATTGGTTTTGAAAAGGAAAGAAAAGAACAGCAGGATAGCTGTGAGAGCAAGGAACTGAGTCAAGCCCTTTACGTCTCTAAGAAAGGTAAATAATGTGAGAAATGGCTACACACTGAGGATCTTTGAAGATTGTTGAGTATGTATTGCTTTGTAGTGTATGTAAGTAAGTATTATTTATAAGTTGTGAAGTGGTGTAAGATAAGGGTAACTATATTTAACAATAATTTATATATATTCCTCTGATAAAATCAGATGGGGGAAAACACTGAGGAGAGGGCTCCTTTTATAGATGAGGAATAGAAGCAGAGAGAACATTCTAATTAACTCCTTCCAGGTTCTAGAATCCTGTCAGTGAGGTCATGGGAAAAAAAGAAGTGATCCACTGTGGGAAAACAAATGGAGTGATGTAATGTGAAATAATCCCTTGGCACTGCATGGGAGTATTGGCTATGTACAAGATGTATGTAGTATGTATTATGTGGTATTGACTATGGCTAGAATGATAAATAAATATGGAATAAAATCATAAGTATATATTTTATCTTGAATAACACTAAGTACCTCTTCTTGAGTCTTCTTCCTCAAATATCTTCTAAACTAGTGAACTTTTTGATATGCTTCTGGTGAGTGACTAGGGGTAAAATTAAGTGTAGAATCCAAAATTGTAATAATAATTTAGTAATTTTGAGTCCTTGATGGTGAAAAATGAATTTTTTTATATTTATTTAATCCTTAAATAACTACCACACCGCTGTCTACCTTTGGTGGCTTGCTTCCAACCTTCCAAAAAGCCCCTCCGTCCTCTTGCGGTCAGTTTTTAGCTTCAATTTTTTTTTTTACTACTCAAAAAATGGAAGACACTCTTGATCCATCCCTCTCAAGTCTCCTACCAGTCTTCTCAACACCAAAAACTTCCAACCCAAAGCCTAATATCAAAACCAATAGCAAATTGTTGAAATTTCAGTCTTGTATAGTGACTGTAACATGTCATAGTTTTAAACTCTCAAGTCAATTTAGTAGTGTTATAATATATTAATTATATATTATAATATATTCAACTTTAAGATAGTTTCTTAAAGTTATAAAGTAGTTTCTAGTTTAGTTAAATCATATTAGTTATATGTTTTAAGTCTTGTTAGTTTTTGAGATAGTTTCTCATCAAGTTAGTGCTTCTAGTTGAAGCAGTTTTTAGTTAAGTTATAGTAGTACTTCGAGTTGAAGTCAAGTTAGGTTATGAGGTAGTTCCTCAAAGTTGTTGTTATCTTCTAGTTGAGGATTAATTTGTCTAGTGTTCCATTTTGCATATGTTTGCATAATTATTTTGTAAACCACAAGTGTCGTGTGGCTGATTTTGTTACACTTGAAGTTTAGTGATCAAATCAAAGTAATTAAATCATTGGTTCATTTAAACCTTTTCCTGACCCCCTTCCGGGAACTAAGTCCAATCAGTTATACTTCTATAAAAGTAAAAAACCCCTTCTCAAGTTCTTTATCAACCCAGTCAGCAGAGCATTCAGCTCTTACCGCTCAAAATTCTTCACAAATCTATCTCAAAAACTCAAGTATCTGCTGAATCTGAACAAGTCACTAAAAAAAAAAATCCCAATTGGACTATCGAGAAAGATAAAAATCTATGCATTTCCTGGTTGAATACGAGTCAAGACTCTATTGTTGGTTCTGGTCAAAAAAGCTCCACCTTTTGGGAAAGAATCCATGAATGCTACACTGAAATGATCAAAGAATACAATGAAAGTAAAAAAAAAAACAGATCCTTCAAGAAGCTTCCCAAACAATTAGTAAATGTGGTTGAGTTTTGTTGGGATCATATTCTCAAAGTTTTCAATAAGTTTGCGGGATGTTATTCTAATGCCGAACGTCGTTTGAAAAGTGGCAGGACACGTGAAGAGATTGTATATTTTTTTTTCTTCCCATATTGTTTGTGTGTGATCCAAATCTAATTCAATATTCTGTCTCTCAGCTGACTGTGGCGAAAGAACTTTACAAAGCCTGCCAAGGATCCAGTTTCAACTTGGACCATTGTTGGGCTATACTAAAAGACTCACCAAATGGCACTTCAAGAAATCGATCTTTGGCAGAAGAAAACGATTAAAACAAAGGAATCCACTGCCGGAGCACCCTCAGATGCTGATTTGCCCCCCAGTTCCGTACCCGATTACCCTCCTGTTGATGTACAAGATGACGAGTCTGAATTCAGTCAAAGTGTTTTGGGAAGTGAACAAATGGAAGGTCAAAAAACAGCAAAGAGGAAACACACAGACGATCAATCTCTTGCTACCATCATGGAGATGCAAAAAGAGCTGCTCAACTTATCTTGCTAAAAACTAAGCACCATGCAAGCCGCAATGAAAACCGCATCAGATGGAGTGTGAAATGCTGCCAATGATGCTATTATGTCTAAAGATCTCAGCGCAATGGATGAAGAATGCTGAGCATATTACCTCAAAAAAGGAAGACTCATAATGGCCAGAGAGAATGAACAACAAAGCGCAAATTTAGATCAAATTGATTGATCCTACCTACCTTATTTTCTTATTATTTCTTTCTCCTGACTTTTTTTCTACTGATTGTTTTATTCTTTTGTTCTCTGACTTTTTATGTACTTATTTGTTTTATTCTTTCTTTCTGCTGATTTATTTTTCATTCTTTCTTTCTGCTGTTTTTTTTTCATCTATTCTATCTTTTTAAAAACTTGGATAATTTTTTGTCTTTTTTGTTTTTTTTTGACTTATCTTGCACAAAGATAATGAACAAAAAAAAGGATAATTCAGTGATTAATTTCCCAAGTGCATAGCAATGACAAAATTTTTTTATCTGTTTAAATATTTGTGTGTTTTTGAGCTTTGTACTTGATTATCTTAAACGATAACAAAAGGGACTGTTTTTTTATTGAGTGAGTAAAAGATAGAAACAATTTAAAATGATAATAAAGAGATAAGATAGAAACCATTAGACTTTCTTTTATTGAGGTAGTAAAAGATAGAAACAATTCAAAATGATAATAACAAGATAAGATAGACACCATTGAAAATAATAATAGAAAGGTAACAATAATTTAAAATAAAGATATAATATATCAATGTTCTTCATCTACATCTTCAGCACCATGTTTGTCCCACAAGTGCTCAATGAGGTCTTTTTGAAGGAGATTGTGTGCAGCACGGTCACGAAAAGACTGATATCGTGAAAGAAAGTCTTCAAAGTTGCTTTGGCTGGCGTTGTTTGAGGCGATGGTAATTCTAGAACTTGATGTTTGATGATAGTCATAGTCTCCATCACAACTGGTGTCAAATTCATCTTCAATGGTCATATTATGGAGGATTATGACAGCCTTCATGATTGAAACGAGATTGCTGTGCTTCCAAAAACGGCCTGGCTCCCTGATGATTGCGTATCAAGCTTGTAGAACACCAAATGCATGCTTGACGTCCTTTTGATAAGCTTCTTGTGTCTTAGCAAAGTGTTTTTTTTTGCTTCCTTGTGGCTCAGAGATTGATTGGATAAGTGTTGCATAAGGGGGATAGATGCCGTCAGTGAGCTAGTAGCCATGATTGTATTGATGTGAGTTGACATTGAATCAGATTTGGATTCCATTTCCATCTTGAAGATGTTGAAAAATGGGAGAACAATCCAGAATATTTATATCATTGAGCATCCCCGGAAGGCCAAAAAACGCGTGCCATATCCAGAGATTGTACAAAGCAACGGCCTCAAAAACAACGGTGGGCTGCTTTTCCTTGCCAGAATGCTGTCCATGGTCTGCAACTGGGCAATTTTTCCAACACCAGTGCATACAGCCAAGCAAGCCCATCATGCCTGGGAAGCCTCGCTTGTCTGCAACATGGAGGAGCCTGACCGCATTGATTTCAGTGGGGGTTTGTAGAGATTGGCTGGAGTAAATCTGAATAATTGTTGTGCAGGAGATTTTGACGCACTCGAGTGATGTAGATTCACCTATGAAGTGAATACCATATTAGATTAGCTGAACAAGTAGAAAAGATCAAAATAAAACAAGGAAAACAAGAAAAAAAACATTATTGAAATCGGAATGTAAAAAACTGACTTATTCTAAGGTATTCATCAAGAGAATCAGCACCAGTACCATAAGCAAGCATTCTGATAGCACACGCGTCCTTTTGAAGGGGAGAAAAACCTAAACGACCTGCAGCATCTCGCTTTTGGACGAAATATTGATTTGCCTGAGTAATATCTTCGATGATCCAGAGAAAAAGCGACCAGCACATCCGGAACCTTCGCCTAAATAGATAGTCAGGATAAGTGGCATCTGGGGAGAAATAATCGTCATAAAGCTGTTGATGCCCCGCTAGACGATTTCGATAGATTTCTCCTCTTCCAGAGTTTTGAATGGCTGAAAGTGCTTCGTCCTCGTCGTCATTCCACTGAAGTATCGTGTTGTTGATTTCAAGAATTTGATCCATAGGTGTGGAGTGAAATTTTTTTTTTTTGAAATTTAAAAAAAAAAAACACCGATGGCGGAGAAATTGCGGCGTCGCCTGGACCAGATAAGGACATCTGTCTGACCTCGTGACAATCCACCCGCCCGTGTCCACAGTCCATACATGTTGGGAAATCTCCTGGCAGGCCGCCAAAGGTAACCTGGATGGACATGCTCTTACATTTATTGATCAAGTTCTACCTGTTTCTAACTTTCTATAGCCAGAAGAACATCAGTTATGAACTCAATTATCGCAGGAGTGGAAATACCAGACAATGACCTTTGCCATGTTCAGTGGCGAGCTCAAGCATGGATAGTCGAGAATGGACCACTCACTGAATTGAATGCCATGGATTATTTTGCTCTCTCTCCATTTTATGATCGTAAATCAACCAACCAAGTCTTACGAATGCAAACAATGTTCTCAGGTCAACCAAAACTTGATTCTAATTCAGAACAAGAGGCACTCAGACGATTTGTTGGTATTGAGTATGCTCTCGTTCTTTCTCGCCCTGAATCTGATCGAGAAGGAGGTTTATTTGTGATTGAGAAACGTGATCGAAAGGGATACGATGAACGTTTGTTTGAATCCATTTCTTTTCACCATCGTCATCTTACTGACTCGTTATTCGCCGGTTACATTAGATTATCCAATAACTTCCTATTACATTCTCAAGGCTTCCATTTATCAAGCACCTTCACTCTATGCCACATTATCTGCCCGAGTTCTAACCTCTCTCTCTTCTCTCAAACAACTCCTTGAATTGGCTCGTGTACACAAGCCCACCTACAACTCCCGAGAATTATATGCATGGAAGATCAAAGAGAAGTTAGAAAATCCCGATAAAACTCTTGATAAGCTCCCTACGGATCACAAACCAGAGCCTAAAAATCCATCCCAAGACTCTGAACAAATGGACATGGACACCGATAGTGTTAATCAAGAGCCCACCAGAGAATCAACAACACATAAACCCACCACAGAGACCCATGAACTTACAAACCCAATCCTACTTCGTGCCCTGCAAAACACTATCACCAACTTCCCAGGATTCAAGTTATCAAGTGCGACAAACCATGCTCCACCACCGGTACTTGATATTTCTACCTCACAAGATCCATCTCCGAACAATCCACCTCAGCTTTCGGCTGTTAGCTCAAACTCATACGATGTTCCTCCCGCCTCAGCGAGTCTCACATTATCAACTCCATTATTAAATCAAGGAGATGTGAATACTGATTTCCAACATGAAACAACTGGGTCCGTAGCTACCAAAGGTTCATCCAAATTAACTAGTGGAACTGGTAAGAAGAAACAAAAACAATCCGGATGAAAAAGAAAGTAATACGTTTCAATTACTCATGCCATATATTTGAGGAATTGTAAAAAATAGATGTACATAATGAACATTTTATCCTAAATGGTATAGTTATTTTCAAAATTAATGTCATCATTGCTGTAGTATTTGTTGCAAATTATTTGTTAAAAAGCGCGGAATTTCTAAATGTAATACCCTGCAATGACTAGTGATTGATATTTTCTAGGATACATGAAAATTTAAAAAACAACAATCCTCTTATGATGTGTTGTGCAGCCAAACTACATACTATAGAATAAGTGCGATCTAGCAAATGTTAGAAGTCTAGTGCGCATCACCTTTGAGATTGAATCTGTGCATCAAATGTACAAGAATCAGAATTGGAAATCATCAAGTGTTGAGTTTAAGGTAGGATGGTTTCTCTCTGGAAAGAAGATGTTTTTGATTTCATTAAATTTTTTTAAAAAAAAAAAAAAAAAGAAATTATTTAATTTTATTTAAATTAAATTAAAACTGTCTTAAACCCTTTCTTCAGCCTTTCTTTCTTCCCCAACAGCAGTTGGTGTAATTAAACAATTCAATCAAATCTCATTCATATTACTCAATCCTCAACTTGAAAAATCCATCTCAGGAATGGAATGGATAGCAACTGATTCCTTCACCCACCTTTAAAATATCGAATCACATGATTCTTTTCTTTTCTTTTTTCTTTCTTTCAATACTTTCATAATTTCAATCGACCGATCACACAACAATTCACTAAACTCAACTCAAATTCAATTTCCCCTTTCAAATCTATCTCAACATCCACTGACTCACTTTTCTGGATTAATACAATATGGCAAATTCGGATCGAAGTCAAAGTTTGCGCGGTCTTTACTCTTCCTCAAGCAATCAAGAACGAGCGCTATTATCGCCAACTTTACCTTCTTCAGTAATGAAATCAACCGCCAAAAAACCTGGTCAAGTAATGGCTGATGCAGCTGCAACAGCTGAATTTAATGAGAAAAGGTGGTTTTGGTTACCTGATGAGAAGAAGGGTTATATAGCTTGTTGGATTGTTAAAGATAACCTCACTACCGATCAAGATGCTCAGAATAATCCTCCTAACGATGCCTTGGTCCAAGTTATGTGTGTTGATGACAAAAATAGGACAGTAACACTCGATATTCTCGAGAAAATGAATCCACCTAAATTCAATAAGGTCGAAGATATTGCCGATCTTACTTTCCTCAACGAACCTAGTGTTGTTCACAACCTTAGACAACGCTATGAGTCAAAAATGATTTATGTGAGTTTACTTCAAATTATTTAAAAGTTGACGTTCTACTCTGAGGACTAATTGTAACGTCTTTTTTTCATATATTTTATAAATTAACCAAATCGACGCGTTCAAGACTTATTCTGGACTCTTCCTGGTTGCCATTAACCCGTACCATCCGCTGCCAATCTACACTCCTCAAGTTATCGCCCAATACAAGAATAAACGCCGTGAAGAAAACCCTCCTCATGTCTATGCAGTTGCCGAAAGATCTTGGCAACATATGTTAGGCGAACGTGAAAATCAATCCATCCTTATCACCGGTGAATCTGGTGCCGGGAAGACCGAAAACACAAAACGTGTCATTTCTTATCTCACTGCAATCGCTAGCGCCCACAAATTTCCCACGTCTGGTAGTGAAAATAGTGTATCAGAAAGTAGTTTTACTCGACCTGGTCTGGGAAGCAGATCCAATACCAGCACGCGCGTCGAAGTGGTCGACTTGGTCGGCAAGAGGCTTGGTAAACTTGAACGTCAAATCTTGCAAGCTAATCCCATTTTGGAATCTTTTGGTAATGCACAAACTGTCAGAAATAATAATTCATCTCGATTTGTAAGTCTTTTATTTATGACGCATAATCTTGATTTGTCAAATGATCTTGATGTGAGTTTGGGTTTATCTTACTTCAATTCAGGGTAAATTTGTCAGGATAGAATTCAACGCCCTAGGCGCCATCTCAGGTGCAAATATAGATTGGTATCTGCTCGAAAAATCTCGAGTCACATCTCGTAGTGAAAAAGAGCGTACATTTCATGTCTTCTATCAACTTCTGATTGGATGTAGCTCGACTGGCTCTGGTGGAGGTGGTGAGGAACAGCTAGCGGAAAAGTTATTACTCAACAGTACTGATCCCAAAGATTACGACTACTTGAATAAGACTAAATTGGTCGTTGATGGGATGGATGACTTGGAGGAATGGAAAAACCTTCGAGAGAGTTTAAATGTCGTTGGCTTGAGCGATGAAGAACAACTCAACCTCTTCAAAGTTGTTTCCATCATTCTACATATCGGTAATATTAGCGTTCAATCCGATCGATCCGATGTTGCTTATATCCATACAGGTTCAGGCAATGAGTCATTAGCGAATTTGGAACAGGCATTTCATTTGTTAGGGCTACCCAATCTAGAAGAATTTAAAAAGAGTATTCTACGACCGAAGATCAAAGCCGGTCGTGAATTGGTGACTCAACAACGGAATGCTAAACAAGTCAAGGAGGAACTCTCTTCACTTTGCACAACGCTCTATGAAAAATCATTTGGGCTACTGATTAATAAAATCAATAGCATGCTCGACAAAAGTAATAAAAGCAGTCAAAATAGTCTTGCAACCTTCAAATCTACTTTCATCGGCGTTCTTGATATCGCCGGATTCGAAATCTTTGAAGTCAATGGTTTTGAGCAACTGTGCATCAATTACACTAATGAGCGCCTGCAGCAATTTTTCAACCATCACATGTTTGTACTGGAACAAGAAGAATACTCGAAGGAAGATATTGATTGGGACTTTGTCAATTTTGGTCTCGACCTTCAACCTACCATTGATTTAATTGAATCAGTATCTGACCCAATTGGAATATTGAGTTGTTTAGATGAAGAATGTATCATGCCTCGAGCTACTGATTTGACATTTACGGCGAAATTAATTAGTTTGGTAGATAAGAATCCGAACCCCAAGTTTATTAAGTCACGTTTTAATTCAACGGCTGGTTTCAATATACAGCATTATGCCGGTCTTGTTGAATACCGCACAGAAGGTTGGCTGGATAAGAACAAGGACCCTTTGAATAGTAATTTAACTAATGTCCTTGCATCTTCGAACGATAAATTCATTGCGAAGCTATTTGAAGAATATCAGGATCCCGAAAGCGAAACGGTTCCTTCTGCTGCAATTATGTCAGGTAACGCAAATGCGGACGTAGGCGCACCTTCAAAAGCCTTTGGGAAAAGGCGCGGTGTGAAGCGCGGTGCCTTTCGGACGGTTGGCCAAAGACACAAAGAGCAGCTGACATCATTGATGAATCAACTCCAATCAACTCAACCACACTTCGTCCGATGTATTGTTCCAAATCCTGATAAGCGACCTGGTGTGATCGATGTCAAGCTTGTCCTGGATCAGTTACGCTGCAACGGTGTTCTAGAAGGCATCCGAATCGCTCGTTTGGGTTACCCCAACCGACTGCCCTTCATTGAATTTCGTCAGCGGTATGAAATCCTAACTCCTGGAATTATCCCCAATGGATATCTGGATGGCAGAAAAGCGTGTATTCGAATGCTAGGCGCATTGGAGTTGGATGAATCGGTCTACAAAATTGGTCTAACAAAAGTTTTCTTTAAATCCGGCGTTTTGGCAGAGCTTGAAGAACGTCGCGATGAAAATCTTTATGAAATCTTTACCAATCTGCAAGCCAATTGTCGATCTTTTATTCATCAGAGAAAAATGAAGAAAGTTTTAAACAAGGCCATGTCAATCCGAACTATTCAAAGAAACGCAAGGATCTATAACGAATTGAAATCATGGCCTTGGTGGCAGCTATATACCCGTGTTAGACCTCTCCTTGCAGCCACACGAGACGGCAACGAGCTTCGAAAAAAAGCCAATGAATTGAATCAACTGAAAGAAAAAAATGAAAAAGAAAAGCAAGAAAGAGAACGGGTAGAGGCGTTAAAGATCGCCGTTGAGTTGGAGAAACAAAAGATTGAAAATGAATTGGAGCAGGAGCGTCTAGTCAGTTTGAACAAAGAAGAACAGCTCATTCGCTCTAAGCAAATGGAAATGGCATTGGTAGAAGAATTAGAAGCAACCCGCAAAGAACTGGAGACACTGGAAGATCAATTCGAAAACGAATTAAAGCTGCATCATCTCACCAAAGTGGCGGTGAAAGAGATGAATACCAAGAAGGACGATCTTAGCAAACAAATCGTTGAATTAGAAGCTCAGCAGCTGAAATGGGTCGATGATGAGTCGAAATTGAAGGCAATGATTTCTGATCAACAGCGATTAATTGAATCGCTTGAGAATGAGAAGCTTGAGTTGAACCGAGTTCATGAAGATCTTAAACGACAACAGGTCGAAAATGAGGAAGATTTAGAACGCAGCGAGAAAAGACTCAAGATGGTGATCGCCGAATTAGAGGGCAAGTTAGAATTTGAAAATGACACAACTAATAAACTCAAGACTAAAATCGGGCAGCTTGAAAAGGATTGTATGAACTCGAAAATCCAACTGGGCGAGATGAAAAAGACGATAGTGGAGTACGAATCCAAGTTGAAGCATAAGGAAGCTGAAACCGTTGCGTTGGAAAATCAAAAATCAGTGATTCTCAAGGAGAAAGAATTGAACTTAAAACGCAGCAAGGAACTGGAGTCCAAAATTGAGTCATTGGATCAACAACTAATCGATTCCAAAGACCAAATTCAACAACACATCCTTCAACAGCAAGCGATCAGTAAGGAGCTTGATGAGACGAGAGCACTACTGGAAACCAAATGTAGCGAAGAAGATATGATGTCACAAGTCTCAAAGGCACGAGAGGAGGAGCTTTTCAAGTTCAGAGAACAACAGAATCAATTGCTGGGTGAGATGTCAGAGATCAAGCGGCAAGGAAATCAAGCCATTGCTGATGCTAAGTCAGAACGCGATGAAATCCGACTCAAGTTTGAATCTGCTGCTGAAGCTCACAAGGAAGCTGCTAAGTTCGTCTGTTTGCCTACCTTTAATCATCACAATGTTTACCTCTTTCTTTGTTCAAATACGCCATGGCTTGGCAGTGGATGCATGACTGATTAATTCACAATTGGTCTCTCTTTTTTTTCTGGCAGGCGGGTTGAGATTCAAAGCCAGAAGATTTCGGAGCTTGGACTCAGGTTGCAGAAAGCTGATAGAGCAAAACAGGCGGTAGAGATTGAACTGCAGGAGATTCGCTCGAAGCATTTGGAAGCCACAGATTCTCTCGATAAAACAATGAAGGAAAAAGAAGGACTTGAGAAACAATTATCAGCGAGCGTTTTGAAATTTCAAGATATGGAAGATGCCATGCTGAAGATTGAAAGAGAAAGATCGGCATGGAGCCGACAAGTTGAAGATTTGAAATCAAAATTACAAGTAGAACTAATCAAGCGAGTTGAATTAGAACATGAAAATCTTAACTTGGAGAAAGATCTGAAAATCCACAAGGATACTGTATCCGATCATGAGAAGAATTCCGCTAGTCTGAGGAAAGAGTTAACACTCAAAAACCAAGAGCTACATAAAGCGATTTCTTTACAAGATAAGACAATTGTAGAGCACGTACATGTTCTGGAAGAAGCTAAGAAGTACACCGATAGGCAGCTTAGTGAAGCACAAGCATTGCTAAGAGATCAAGCTGGACAACTCAAGTTGCTTGATCGCACGGTTGCCCGCTTGAAGGGAGAAGCAGAAGATTTAACAAGAGAGTTACAAAAAGAAAAGGCTCACAATCGTCAATCTCAAGCTCAAATTCGTAAAGTTAGTGGGGCGGCGGATAGCAAACAAGAAGTTCATACATTGACTTTGCACCTGGATAAAGAAAAGCTCGCTCGTAAAGAAGCTGAAGCCAATGGTTTGTTCTTTTCTTTCATTCAGCAAAGATAAGTGGTGTTTATCTGTTTTCCATCTTCTTAGTGAAAAAACTCCAGTCAGAGCTCCAAGCCTCAAGACTTCCTGTCATCGCTATGGGAAACATTGGGCGTCGTTCGAATGCAGAAGTCAGTCTTTTTTTATGTGATACTTTACATATATGTGTGTGTCAGGATCTGATCGGCATGGTCAAAACCGATTCTCTTTCTGATCACATTGGTAGAACGCTGATATGAGTGGTTTGGCAAAGAAGGAATATGAAAACAAGATTGCTGACCTTGAACGTCAACTCGTTGAAAGAGATGTCAGCTTGAACAAAGCCACAATGGATCGAGTCAAGAAACAAGTTGAACAACGTTATACTGACCTTATTCATCTGGTTAAATCGGATCCAAATAAAACTGGGCATGGGAATGACTTCAAAAACAAATTGCTGGCTGAGCTGCAAGAGGCTAATGAGGAATTGGAAAATGAAATGTAAGTATACTGGGATTTACTGCCTTCCGAGAATCAGCTTGCTTAAGTGAGCTCTCTATGATCTCCATAGCGCTTCATCTCTCGATTCTTTGGGTCGGCCTGTCATTGAACCGATCAAGAACCTTTCAAATGGGGTACCTTACAAACTCAATCATGGAAGAACAGGGTCAGTGGCTCGAATGTCGCGCGAGATCGACCAGAATGCTCTTGGTCAAGATAGAATGAAGCTAATTCAATCTGAAGAGATTGTTCGCAAGCATGAAAGGGCGATTCATGCGTTACAAGCCGATTTACAAGTGATGAGCATCCAATCGATTAAATCGGATGTGATTCGCAAACATTTAGAATCCCAATTGAATGGATTATTGAAGATCTTAAATAGTCCAGATTCAAATCAGTCATCTTCAGTAATGATAGAAGAGATTAAAGGTAAATTGAATATCGAGAATGAAAGACTGCAGGAATTGTTGAAGGAAGAGATGGAAGCTAGAACCCTAGCTGAACAATCTAGATTGAAAGGTAGCCAAAATTTGAAGGAAATTCAAAACACAATCACTAATGGCTTAGATGATCGATTCTCAAAATTAGAATCCAATCAATTCAACCTTTTATCTCAAAATCGTGCCAGTGTTCATGAACTTGAAAATCAAAAAAACCGCATTGTTTGTCTTTCGCTTTTATTCAACACTTAGTAGGTTGAGTGAGTCAAATACTCAAACTAATCTCATGCGGCTTTCTTTTGAAATATCTGGGATCCTACATTTTAAATTCTAGATTGAACTCCAACACGCTAAAAGTCTGTTGGAAACAGGTAATTTTTTTTTTCTTGCTCTTCCTTTTGCTATTTATTCATGAATATATATATATTAATTCGGGGTGAGCTTTATTTATTTATTTTGGCACGAAATAACAGAATTGGTGGACCACAAACAGAGATGTGAACACTATGCTAAACTAATTGAACAGGAATCTGAAGATAAACGGCAAATGCTAGCAGCATTACAAGAAGCTCAAATCGAAAGAGCTTCCTCTGGAGACTTGGAGAACGCTTTAGCCTCCTGGAAACAGTAAGTTGGTACTCCTTTGAAGGAGGTGCACTCTTGCGATTGTTTTGTTTCAACAAAAGAAATGGCGATCTGATTAATTGCAACTCCATCCAGAAAAGCAGATCAGTATCGCGATAGAATCGAGGCCGCTGAGGTGGCCCGCCTGAAAGCTGAAAAAAGTGAAGTAAGGCGATTGTTTTCCTTTCTATTGTGGCGTGGACAGTCGGTTGACTTTTTTTACTACTTCATTCTTTCGTTGAGACTTTTGCCAAGGTTTCACTCGCTGATACGGAGCGAAGAAGAGCGGAAGCGGCCGAGGATAGGGAAGCTGCGGAGCAGCGTGCCCGTATCGCTGAGCAGAGAGTACGAGAATTAGAAGCGTATTTAGAAGATGAAGGCGGCGATTTCACAAAAGCTCAACGGGAAACTGAACGGACCATTGCTGAATTAAATGAGCTCCGAGCACAGTATGATCGCGCCTTGAACGATCGGGACTATACAGTCGAAGCTACCAGGCAAAGGTTTCAGCAAGAACTCGAAAATCTTGCAGTCAGTATAGGTCTCTTGTTTGGTTTGATCAGTCCATTAAAACATGCATTTTTGAATGACACGCTAAGCTATTCAATTTTTCTCTCTTTCGATATGCAGAAAGAGTTGGAAATGGAGAGAGAACGGACAATGAAAGTCAGAGAGGAACTCCGACAGCTTCGCACAGAGAGAGACGAGCTACAAATTCGAAATGATGAAAGACTATATTCCAGGGGAGGATTCAGTAAAGAAAAAGAAAGATTGGAAACCAAGTGAGTTATCAAATGTTATTTTCTCCTTGTTTTTGGCTGCATGATGCTTGAAGACTAAAAACACTTACTTACCACTCACTCCATTCTGATCGAAGGATTCAGGACATCACCAAAGCTTATGATGAGGCCGTCACCGCTCAGGCAGAGCAATCATCACAAATAGTGACTTTGATGAGTCAAGTGCGAGACTTGAGGGCTGCTAGAGATGAAGCAGAAGCCGATCGCGCAGCACTCGTAACTGCTAAAAAATCTTTGGAGCAACGACTAGAAGAAATTGGTTCCGAGTTCCTCTCGGCGAACTCGGGTACATATCTCAGCATTGCCTAAATTGATTAAATATCAAGTGGTGTATTTTTTATGTTTATGCTTATGAACATTGAATTTTCCTTGTCAGGGCGGCTATCCAATGATCGAGTACTCCAAACTTTACAACAAGAGCGCAGTGATTTGAAGAGGGAGTTGGAAGAGAAAGAAGACATGTTCTCAGTTGCTCTTGAACGCCAAAAGAAAGCGGAAGCATTTGCCAACGAGTTAGTCCGATTGGATTTCTTTCTTTTAAAGCCTTATGGGTCTGATTCGGCGCGCTGATGTCCGAACAATTTAAATGTAGTTGTCAGATTGAAGCTAACCGTGAAAGGTCTGAAAGTACAGAACTACTCAAAGCAAATGTGAGTTTACAGGTTTCCGTTTTGTATTTTAATGAAAAAAAGCGCGGTGGGCTGATTTCGATTTGATTCCACTACCTACCTCCTTGACTTATTTTTCTTCGAAAAAAAAAGACTGAATTAGAAAGGAAAATAAAATTATTAAATTTGAAGATTGTGGATTTAGAGACCAGGTCCATGACATCTTCACCACGATCCCAACAAAATCGAAATAATTTAAGTGTAATTGAACCAAAACAGTACGAAGAAGTAGTCAATCAATTGACGCTAGAGAAGGAAAATTTTATCAAGTTGAACAAAAAATCTGAAAGGACGTTAAAAGATTTGGAGATAAAATTACTTGATACTGAACGGTCTAAGAATAGATTGTTAGATGAAATTAAGAATTTTGAAAATAAATTGTTCAGTTTAAGGAAATTGAATTCAGATCTAGTTCAGTATTACAATGACTTTTTTTATTCCCTTTCTATTCATCGCGCCTTGGAAAAAATACTGATTATTCACATCATTTTCATTTTTCGACGGCGGATTTATTTATTCATTTTTGATCCATCTAGCAATCTTCTGAAACAGAATCTCAATTAGCCAAACGAAGGGCTGAGAGAGAAATTGTTGATTTGGAGGAAAAAATTTCTAGGTCCGTTTGATTCATTTTTGTGAAATTTAATTTTAAGATTACCAGGTGAAAAACGACAGCACAGAACAAAAACTAAATCCATTCATTTAATTTCTGTAATACTAGGTTACAAGTTGAGCTGGAAAGATATAAATCAATGGGGCTTTTATCCCGATCTCCCGGTCCACCTAGAAGAACATAATCAATTCAATCTTGATCAGCAAAGATGCGCATTTCCTCTATTTATTTAATTAATTTTCGTTTTTCCTCTCATATTTTGGGTATGGAGATTGGGTAACATTATTCTTGTTTCATCATAATAACCTATTGCAAGGGAAATTATTTATTAATTTCCGTAATTTATTACGAGGGAAAATGTATATATATCCTCACATAAATGTCTATATTGGAATTTATATGTAATACGTAATCTATATAGAGAATGTTGAAATTTTCTATCTTATTTTTCTTTTTCTTTTTTTCTTTCATCTAATGTAGTATTTTAGGCACATATAATTAGACTTTTCGTGTACTCAGGTCATGTTGATCATATGATCATGTAATTCATGTTTTTAATCCGGATCATCGTAGTGATCAAGCCTCCAATACTTTTTCATACTTTGATTTCAGTTTTTGGTACAATAAAAAAGTTTGGACATATATATGTGTATCAGCTTGAGAGATAAGTCCCCTATAGCTACTACATACTTTTCCATACTTTGTTGTAGTTATGAAAAGTTTTAAATAAAACTAGAAAAGTATGGAAGTCAGAAATGAGTCCACTCAATAATTGTCAATCAGGTCCAAATTTACTTTAACTCCAAATCTGTCTATTGGACAGGACCCCGTTGTCACAGCCTCTCTCTCCATTGGAATTTTGTTTTTAAATCCAACAAACAGCGTATATTGCCAGAATTTTACATAAATCACAGAAAGATGTTATTGGCATTAATTACCATCAACAAAAAAGCAACTCTCTCAAAAATATTGGAATAATATTCAACGATTGCTACTGTAAAATTACTCATTATGCTCCAATAAAGGCTCAGGTGCATGTGAATTGTGATCTTGTCACAAGCTCATGCATGTGACCTGGGACCTTGTCAATATTACCAACCCAAAAAGGATGGCAATGTGCACACATTGCCATGTTGAAACATCTCTCTAGCATCTTTCAAACATTTCTCAATCACTTCTCCTACAACTTCTCCTACAATCCAACAAACAGGAATCAAATATGATATGTATTTGCCTCTAACTTACTCGATAAAATGGATCAACTTGTTGATTACAAGTGCAGAATTTTGTTTTTTTCCATATCTAGGTTTGAAATCCAAAGTTATGCATTATAACAAAAACAAAGAAATCTTTTCTTTTGATTAGAGGGATGTAATGCCCACTTCCTTCAAAGATTTTTTTTCCATTTTTTTTCTGTTTTTCCAGGTCTCATCCAATATTTATACACCAGGGCCAATCTCACATTGATATAACCTGGATCCCAATCAGCCAATGATCCATGTTTGCATTGCAAAAATATACAATTTTGTGTATGGTTAGGTAACCCTCAATATTGGCCCCATGACAGATAGACCAACACACGCCAAAAATCAGCATTTTAAAATCACATCGGTCCCACAGAAAATCATTCCTCCTTATGTCAGCCCCACAGGATTGAATAATCGTCTCACATTGGCCACACAGAGGTCAATTTTTACCCCAGTTTGGCCCCACTGCAATCACTTGTTCCCTCACATTGGCCCTATAAAGGGTATTTTTATCCTAATTTTGGTTCCACAGAGGTCAGTATAATCACAAACAAATTTCCCCGCATAGTATGATCTCCACCCCAAAAGATGAAGCAATGTGTGCACATTGGTATGCTCTGATAATTCATAAAAGCTAACTTGAAGCTGCATAAAAAACAATTAAGAATTCTATATATACATATCCAACTATTCTGTTATAAAAAAAATAATTGAGTGTTGTTCTCTGCCTTATTTAAACTAGTTATATAAACAGTAAAATAAACTATTTTCAACTCTTATTGAGTTCTGTGTGTGCCAGCCATGTTTGCAATTGATTTCAATTTACCACATTCAATGATCCTCCAGTAATTAAAATGTTTAGGCACAGTTCGGCTCCCGCGAGCCCTGTGCAAATTTTTTATTTCACGCGAATCCGCCCCGGGGCAGATTTGTGTGAAATAAAAAATTCGCACAGATCCCGCACCGCGCCGAACCTCCCGCATTTTTGTAACTGTGCGGGAACTCCGCACAGTTGCAAGGGTTTGGCTACTTTTGGTTGCGAGTTGTGCAAACCACCCGGGCCGCGAGAAAAAAAAATTTCCGCTGATTTTTTTTTCCCAAAAGGAAAAAACCGGTGATACACAAGCTTTTCCAACTCCGACATTCTAGCGCACCTTCATCATCAAGAAGTCACCCCAAAGAAACTAACCAATAAAAAAAAAACCCATTCTACACCTCAAGAACAATAAGTTAAACCTCTGAAAAGAAAAAACCTCTCAACAAAACAAAACAAAAAA
>JNCO01001621.1:0-21712 GCA_000785685.1 Uromyces viciae-fabae
TCCTTCAGCTTAATCAGATCGATCAATCGATGCATTAATCAAACTATCTCTCAATATTCTCCCTCATCCAATTCCACCTCTTCCCCAAAGGAAGACGCTCAAAATCAATCAAATCTCATTCTTGTTTGTGTATGTGATTTTATTTTATTTTTATATTTTATATTTAATATTTTTTTTCTTTCTTAATTTTGGTAATACAAAAATTCATTTCAATACTGAAATGATTCTTCTCGGTATTTATAATTCATTCAAATTTTATGATCTAATAATATTAATCATTGATTTGTGATTTAAAAATAAAAAAATAAAAAAAATACCACAGTCATTAATATCAAGCTATAAAGATTTGTTCAAGACAGAATTGACGAATTTGAGAACCAAAACAACCACTTCAACGAGAGGTCGGG
This sequence comes from Uromyces viciae-fabae, assembly GCA_000785685.1. Classification (NCBI taxonomy): domain Eukaryota; kingdom Fungi; phylum Basidiomycota; class Pucciniomycetes; order Pucciniales; family Pucciniaceae; genus Uromyces; species Uromyces viciae-fabae. The sequence goes on from JNCO01001621.1 coordinate 408, forward strand.
CATACATAAAGCGAGCAAGAGACCCAAGAATTGTGAACAATGATCCCATAGAACCAAGTAATAGTAAGACAAATAATAATTTAAATAAAACAAATAATAACAATAATGTAGAAAAAATTAAAAATTCAAATTTTAAAATTAATGAAAATTATAATCGTAATCGAGATGAATTCTTAACTTGGAGAAGATGGCATTTTGAAAAAAAATATTTAATTGAACAAATTAAAAATAAAAATATTCATGATCAAGATGATCAAATGCAAATTGATTCCCTCCCTTCTAATCTTGATGATCAATCTGACCCTATTCATATTATTTTGTCCAGAGGTAAATGGATTCCAGTTCCTGAAATTAATTGATTTTTCCTTTCTTTTTTTTTTTCTTTGTCTCATTTATTTTGATGTGATATTTGATACTTGTTGTTTTATTTTATAAATACTATTTTTTTTTTTTTTACAAATTGTATCTTTTTTCCAAAATGATTTTTTTCTATTGTTGTGATTTATTTTCCTTTATCCTAACATATCTTTTATTTATTTGTTGTGTAATAAATTGGCTTTGTTTTTTTTTTTAAAACAAGTTCTCATCAAGACTATCAAAGTGTATTGCTTTATACATAGCTTCATGTTTTTCTTTCATGATGTTGATTTTGTTATTATGTGATATTTTAATAAGTTGAGTTAAAATAAGTGTAACTTAATAATAACCAAAATCAATTTAATTAATATTTCATAACCCTGTTAATTATTATTTTACCCTTACAGTTGTAAAGGAGAACAATATTTTTTAATCCAACCATCTTGGTTTTGCTCCTACAATACTCCCAGCTAAATGAACTTCTCATTTTTTTTATTCCTTGATAAGAAAAGGTCAAAGAAGAAATATAGTCAATTTTTCAGAAATCTTTTTTTTTTTTTTTTTTTTTGTGCTACATCCGGTTTTTTTCTTTCTTCAACATTATTTAAGACCACATTTAAGCCACAATTTTATTGAAATTTTAAAATTCATTTTTAAAATCTGAAAATTGTATAAAGATTCTTTGGATAAAAAAATTTAAATTATAAAGATAAACCTTTCTTTCTTTTTTGTATACATACCTGATTTTTAATTGAAATGTTTTTATTCTTTTTTTCAGCTAATATTGTAGGCTATATTTCCTAGTTTTCTAGGTTGAATCATATTTTTTCAACAGTTTGTAGTAGTAGTCAAACTTTGCGTAAAGAGGTGGAAAGAGTCTGAGAAGAGGTGTCACAGGAGATGTCACAGTTTTGTATTGAGCTTTTGTTCAGAACCCGCGCAATGAAAACCCTAAGGGATTTTGACCATTTTCTACTCAGTTCCTACAGGTTAAAAGCCAATTCGCTCACCAACAACTCAATCTAATTACCACAGCACTTTACATGGTACAAACAAGAGAAGAAAAGAAACAAGAAGATAACCCAGAAGAGTATAAAGAACAAATCAAAAAAGAAGAAAAACAGAAAGGAGAATTAAAAAGAAAAATAAAAAGAGAACAAAAGAAAAAAGAAAAAGAAGAACAAAGAAATATTGATCACAACAAAAAGTCCTTAGAACACCCGCCATTGCCATCATCAAGTAGAAATTTTAGCACTTTCCGTATGCCCAATGACTCGGAATCTGACGAATCAAAATCTACTGTCAAATTTCCACCCCCACCAATAAGCAACAAATCCAACTTAACCAAGACTAGTGAATTACTAAAACATTCCACACCAATCCCTCTTCCAAAAATCAAATCGTTCCTCAAACCGGCAATCTTCCTTGATAATTCTAAACCTACTACACCTAAAACTTCCATACCATCTACACCAACCAAATTTTTGATATCAGCCATGTCAGAACATTTGGCTAGAACCAACGGTGAAACAAATATGATACAATGAAAATACGATACGATACGTACACAATAGACGTGTATTTGTACTGATGCATCGTGTATTTGTACTGATACATCGTGTATTTTACTGTATTTTGCAAAAAATACACACTTTTAAGATTATGTGTATCGTATTCTATAACAGATACACAAAAAATACATGTATTTTGATACGATACGGGCGATAAAAAATAGGTGTATCGTATTTTTTTCAGCGTTGCTAGAACAAAATTCTTGCAAAATACGTCTAACTACATTAAAACCGTCAAAAAGCTTAAACAAGATGGGTCAAATCTCAATGACTGGATCAATGGTATCAATAACATAGGCAAATTAGTGTTTTGTCTTTCTCAATTCACGTCAAACCCAGCCAAGCTAGTGAAACTCACTGCTTCAGAAAGCATGCTATTGAAGGTATTCTTCTCCCTCACCATTGAGAAAGAACTTTGGTTATTGATTTTGACAAAGAAGACCACAGCCAAGGGGTTTGAAATGCTGAAAAAGAACTTTCAACTGTCAACTAGAATCGAAAAGATCAAACTATGGGACAAGATCCTTTTTAAATTAACCACCATGGACCCAAATTTTTCCATATTGACTCACTTAACATGAATTAAAAATGTTTTTTTAGAACTTGATTCTTTAGGATGCACCATTCCAACTGACGTTATAGAAATCATAATGCAGTGTCTCACACCTGCGTTGTCAACCTCATCTTTGGTGCAAATGTTGCAATCAATTGGGCCTCAAATCAAAGAAGTTACTGATCCATCTCCTGCTGGTATACAGTCTATCATTATGTTGTTCTATACAGAAATCTTGAGGGGCACAACCATTGAGAACCCAATATCAATAAATGCCCTCAGCCAACACTTTCACAACATGTTGATTCATCGCCAAGATCAAGGCAATCCAACAGCTGAATTCCTTACTCGTGCACAGAAACGGGCTCCAAATGAACTCGACAAACGAGCAGCCCACAAAAATCTGGCTCGCGGAAAAACAAGTCTCCCACCTGAGGTGATCCAAAGGCAGGGTGGGGTTTGTGGTTGTTGCAGGAATGCAGACCATTGGCAGCAGTCATGCCCAATTTTACGCCAGCATTTATCACTTCCTCCCCCTGGGCCGGTCCATAATGAAGGCCCGGGCAGACAAGCAATACGCTTGGCAAAACAAGCAAGCAATATTCCCGGGCCAGCCAACCACCCTGATGACACCAGTCTCCCCGGTCAATTTTCTATGAGATCTGTAGTTTCAGGGGACCCACAAGGAAGGACCACACCTGTCATTGACTCTGGGGTGACCTCTAGTGTGAGCAGTCTCTTTTCTGATTTTGTTTTCTTCAAACTATTTAAAAACAATTTGAAACTCAATTTGGTGTCAAATGATTCTTCCATGTTGGCGTTGGGACAAGGTAGTCTGAGACTCCAATATGGGAGTAATGGGGCCCTCCTACTGCCTGAAGTACTTTACTGCCCAAATGCAACCGGTACTCTAATCTCACTTGGGCAACTTGTTGATTTTTGTTTCTCCCCATTGTTTGAAGGGAACAAAATGATACATTTTAACCCATTTTTTTGTCTATACGCCACTTATCGTAATTGTACCTCGTTCCTTGAAAAAATTGAAAAAGTAAAATACAATATAAAACAAATAAAAAATTCTCCTGCTCAATTCTTAAACAACACATTATTCTGGCATTCTTCCCTAGGCCATGTGTCAGAAAAAACTTTAAAAACATTTCTCTCCTTGTATCAACCAGATTTCAAACAAAAAAGTTGGGATAGTTTTTACTGTGAGTCTTGTGAAATTGCAAAAAGCAAACATTGAAAAACAACTCTTTTGGATTCTATCAAATTGGACGAGATTATGGATTTGCTAGTCAGAAATGTGGTGGGAACAATTGAACCTGATTTTTTTGGAAATCATTTTCTCTTGACTGTTAGAGATCATTTTTCCATTTTTTTGTTTTTTCAATTTTTTTTTAAAAAATACTTCTAAAGGTGCTAAAACTACCAAACTTTTTTTTGCATCCTAATGAGTCCCCCTGCTACATTCTCTGAGATTTTTAGGTCAAACAAAAACATTGAAGTACTCCTGATTTGCCCCGCTCAATTCTGTCCATAGTTTTCCATAGTTCATTTTTTACATAGTTTACATACTTTTTGTTTTGCAGTAAACTTGGAAAGTATGTAACTATGAGAATTGAGCGCTCCACCATAGTTTTTTACCTCACCAACTGTCAGAATCCGTGATGCCAGGGACTGAATACCCTTTAGCTACACAAGCTGCAAAGTGCTTAGAAATAGTCTGGGGACTATTTTTCACCGGTGGTTTGGTGTTAATTTTATATAAAATTAACGGAGGGGCCAGCAAAGCTGGGGTTGTTTAACCCTCTGTTTATTTTAGGGGCCAGGAATGGATTCCTGGGGTAGTTTAACCCTTTAAAGTTGTGATCCAACTTGGATCTGGGCCTGATGAAATATCAGGGGTGGTTAAACCCAGATTTACCATGAAGTGGTATAGAGAATGAGGGGTTCTGGGTCAAACCTATTGGCCCAGAGACTTGGATCTTGGTGTTTTGGTGAGAGGGGGAGGAGCTGTAAGAGTTCTGAAGGGGATCTTAAGGCGCAGGTGAGAGTTGATCTGGTATCTTTGGTGCTAAAAAGTGACTGTAAGCAGGTAGTAACCGTGTATAGCTAAGTAAAGAATATGACAGAGATTAGAAAGGTGGATTAGAGGCCTCCTTATATAATATTTCCGACCCCTGGGGTGTACAGGATAACCACAAGTCCGTAGGATTTGAGGTTATCACGTTTTGAGCTCTTTTAGCCAAGTTCCTGTATTTTTTATTCAGTACTGGAGGGTCTAGACCAGTACTGGGTATTTTTCCCGTGTTGAGTAACCTCTGAGGTCCTTGGGATTAATTTGGTATCCTTGGGGCGTTATTGGTTTGGCCAGGTAGTAACCGTGTATAGCTAAGTGAAGAATATGACAGAGATTAGAAAGGTGGATTAGAGGCCTCCTTATATAATATTTCCGACCCCTGGGGTGTACAGGATAACCACAAGTCCGTAGGATTTGAGGTTATCACGTTTTGAGCTCTTTTAGCCAAGTTCCTGTATTTTTTATTCAGTACTGGAGGGTCTAGACCAGTACTGGGTATTTTTCCCGTGTTGAGTAACCTCTGAGGTCCTTGGGATTAATTTGGTATCCTTGGGGCGTTATTGGTTTGGCCAGGATAAATTCTAGAAGGTAACCTGTATTGCTACTAGTGCAATACAGCTGTTTTCCTTTGAACCAAGTGTTTGGTCACGCCTTAGGCCTTGTAACTGTATTCCTGGTTAGTTCACCGTGTGAAAATGTTCCGATAATTTTTTGGGGTGCTCTGGACTCATTTTGAATGATACAGATACTCCACAATACTCGTGCTATAGCAGTATTGGGGATTTTTTGCACCGTGTGCTTTTCTTCTTGACTCATGTTTGGTCAAGCCACTAGGTTATTTAACATACAGGGGGCTTCTATTGTAGTTACTTCCACCGTATGTAACATTTATTCATGTAATTTTTGTGCAATGTAACAAGACATATGTAAATGTCCTGTATTTGGCAGTATTCTTGTTTCACATTAACTGTATGGTCCTAACTTCTAAACTAACCACAGATCCGCTATTTTTCATGTATTTCTGACTTATTCCATAGTATTTCTCACCCATATACACAACCATAATATGTATAAACAGTTATGTACATGTGAACATGGTTTTAACCAGTGTTATGTTAGTTTCTGCCCAGTTATGGCAAAAAGGGTTAAGGAGTAGGAATTCGGGGGTATACCCAGTGAGTGACACTAGGTTATTTTGCATGGGGAATCCATTTATGAAATAATATTTATACTATTCTTACTCCTTAATAGAGGATTACTTTTTTTATTGTTTATAATAATATTTTTGGTCATAAAAATATTATTCATTTTTTGTTCTGCTATTTGTTAGTTGTCTCTAACATAGTAGCCAGCTGACACCAACCAACTCTTGTCTTTTCATCCTCTCACCAATCCTCCTCCCCTCCCAGAATCTATCCAGCCACTTTCTCTGACATCTTTCACTCAACTTCAAAGTGGAAAGAATTTATGAAATTACTTGAGCTACCCAAAGGAAACCTTGAGTGCAAATATTTGGTGAGTTATTTTTCATGATCAAAGTTTTGAATCTTTCATCTGTTTCTGAAATTTCTTCTACACCCTTCAATGCTAAGAAAGTTGCAAAATTGTTTCTTAAAGAACAAAAAAACAGTCAAACTTGATATTTAATTTTTGATAGAGTTTCTAGCTAGTCCCAACTTTAACTAAGATGAAACTAAAGAAGGATCTTTACTCCAACCAAGATTCAATTGATGGAGTAAGTCAGCAATTGATTTTTCATCAAGTCAACAATCTTGCTAACGAGAAAAAAAAAGGATCAGTGGTTGAGGTCAAGAGCAAAAATAAGGTCAGATCCGGCATATCAAAAATATGCACTTGAATATGCCTCAGAGTAAGCTTAACTTAATAATTATATATTAAATTCACCAATCCTCTTTTTTTAAAATAAGAACTAAAAAAGAAAAAAAAACTTAACATATTTTTTTATTTTTAAAAAGAAAAATCATCCATACCAAGTTTTTGATATATTTGTGAAGTAAGTCATGTGATTGGTTCAAACTTACCTGGATGTAAAAAAACTTTAATTCTTGCTTCATTAATTAATTCTAAGTTGTTTTATGATAAGATAAGTTTAAATCCTTTCAATTTTTCTTTTTCTTTTCTTTTCTTTTTCTTTTACTTTTTCTTCCCTTCTTTTCTTTTCTTTTGTTTATTTTATTGAGAATAGTCATTTTCCTGTTTAAATTTTTTTTTTTTTTATTGTTATTTTTTTTTTTCTCCATTTTTTTACTTGTAGTGATTTTGATGCAAGCAATTGGATTTTCATTTAATTTATGCTGAGACTGCAAAAGATGGTGGAGGTTTAGTCATTGGTTTTATTTACATACATCTTAGTCGTTTAGTTGCAGTTTGTGTAACTTATGAGAATTTCTTTTTGAATTCAATTTTTTGGTTTTTTAATTGGTTTCATTAAATTTTGCAAAATTTTACTTTGAAATTCCAAATTCATTGACTCAAGAAGGTGATCTGTGTGGCTGAATCTGAGAAACCTACAAAAAAATTATGATTAATTATAACTCAACCACACCAGCAGTGAATGAAAGTGACTGAATAAATTGATATATACATAAATAATCTAAAATTCTTTCACATTTTTTTTCAATTTTTTTTTTTTTTGAAAAAACAAAGTTTGTGTTGTTGCTAACTTTATGTCAATTTTTGGATTATTGTTTTTTTTTTATTTTTTTTATTGCATTATTTATCTTGTATTTCACTTCTTGGTATTCATGTTCTCATTTGCAAGAATACAAGAGAAGTAAATTGAGGTGAAGGAGTGTGAGGGGAGGGGTATAGTTCACAAAGTTTTCCATAGTTCAAAAAAACTATGTAAAACTATGTAAAAGGTCAAGTATGGCAACCATTCAAAGAATTGAGCGGGGCAATTGAGGGAGTACACAAAATCAAATAAAAATTAAAAAAAAATATTTGACGTGGGAAATAAGGGCTAAAACTTGTATCACATGTATTCCCATCCTATTGGAATGTGGGATAAAGTTTTCATCCATGGGGAAGCAAAAAAAAATGCTTTTACTTTTACTTTTTGCAAAAACTTGTGCATGTACCAAAATTTTGCAAAAGTAAATATAATAGTAACTTTTTTTGCTTCCCCATGGATAAAAATTTTATCCCAAATTCCAATAGGGTGAAAATGCATGTGATAACATTTTCAGCCCATATTTCCGGCATTAACCATTTTTTTTTTTTTTGGATTTAGTGTACTCCCTGAATCAGGAGTACTTCAATGTTTTCTTTTGAGCTAAAAAGCTCAGAATATGTAGCAGGGGGGCTCAGAAGGATGCTCAAAAAGTTTGGTAATTGTAGCACCTTTAGAAGTATTTTTAAAAAATATTTGAAAAAACCAAAAAAGCTGGACATCCTCTGGCAATCAATGCAGGGAAGTTTTTGGGTGGTGCCAAAACCAGTCCCCAAAAAATATGATATTAATTTTTATATGAATTTTATTTTTCTGTGTTTTAAGTATTTTTTAGTAACTGAAAATATAAAGATAAGATTTGAGACAAGGAAAGGGATGATTTGATCTAACCTTTGAATGGCTCAGGAGGAAAAGAGGAAAGAACCAATGAGTTTTATCTCTTCTCCAGTACAGAGTATATGAGAGAAGGAAAAATAGGAAGACCCCTGGATAAATCCCAGGGGGGCTTAATTTGGTTTAAAATAGGGTATTGATTTCCGCACACAGTCAAACTACGTTTACACACGGTTTGGGACCGCCAGGGGATGTCGGATTTGTTTTTTTTTCAAATATTTTTAAAAAATACTTTTAATGGTTCTAAAATTACCAATTTTTTTTCCTAGTATCCTGAGCCCCCCTGCTTCATATTCTGAATTTTTTAGAGCCAAAAAAAATATGGAAGTACTCCATATATAGAGATTACACAAAATCAAAAACAAAATGAAAAAATATAGTTAATGCGGGAAATATGGGCTAAAAATTTTATCACATGTATTTCCACCCTATTGGAATGTGGGATAAAAATTTCATCCACGGGGTTTACTTTTGCAAAATTTTGGTACATTAACCAATTTTTTTGCAAAAGTAAAAGTAAAGCGTACTTTTTTTTCTTCCCCGTGGATGAAATTTTTATCCCACATTCCAATAGGGTGAAAATACATGTGATAAAATTTTCAGCCTATATTTCCCGCATTAACTATATTTTTTGATTTTTTTTTTGATTTTTGTGTAATCCCTATATATGGAGTACTTCCATTTTTTTTTTGGCTCTAAAAACTTCAGAATATGAAGCAGGGGGGCTCAGGATACTAGGAAAAAAAATTGGTAATTTTAGAACCATTAAAAGTATTTTTTAAAAATATTTGAAAAAAAAAAAAAATCTGACGTCCCCTGGCGGTCCCAAACCGTGTGTAAACGCGGTTTGACCGTGTGCGGAAATCAATACCCTTAAAATAAAAAATAAGAAAAAAATGTAGAAAAATATTTGAAAGTATTTTTAGACAAGAAAAGAATAAAAAATAAAATAAAACAGAACTAAGAGATTTTTCTACTAAGACTAGTGTCATCAGAAGTTCATGTGAAACTCCTGATGACATGACACTACAACTATAAGATGATAAAAAGAATAGAGAAAAAGTCACAATTCAAAGAGCATTAATTCTTCTTGATTAGTTCAAACAAAATAAGAAAGAAATAAAATTTGATTTAAAGGTTGATAAAATGGGAACAAGCCATTATGAGACACTTTCTAGACTCAATTTACCTTCCTTTTAGTATACTCATGTAGTCTAATTTAAAAGTTTTATAAGAAAATTGAGATAAAAATAAAAAGGAGAAAAATGATGAAAAATGACTTTGGCATAAGTTGGATAAAGAAATTGATGAAATTTGAACATAAACATCTATCCATTCTTTTTCTTGTACCAAAAACTGTGGTAATTGAACTATGGGAAAATATAGTTTAGAAATGAGTCCGCCAAATAATTATTTATTAATCCTACTCCAAGTAAGGTATTTGAGAATTAGATTGATAAAAGCCGAAAATACATGGTATGCACCTTGCAGGTACTGAGACATACTTGTTGGACTAAGGCACTATATTGAGTGTTACCCTCTCTCAATCACACATCATTATGACATTGTCTTCTTTCTCTGGGCAACAAGTTGCTGTGCATTTGAATCCAGAAGCAGTCATGTTCAGTATTCTCTAAGCCATAGAGTTGCTGTGAACAAATGCTATGGTCATATGGTCCCCGGAGTATACATAGGGTTGGCTACATTAACTGATATATTCTTTTTTTTCATTTGTTCCAAAAAAAAAATCATAAAAAAAACCTTCCAAAGAAAAAAACACATAATCTTTTTTTTTTTTGTCCAAATAACAAGAAAAAAAAACTAAAAAAATAGTAATTAAGAAAAAAGAAAGAAATTTGGAGAGCAAAACATATTAAGAAGAAGATGTATAAAGAGAAAAAAATAAGATTAATTAATCCTTGATCAAGAACTGATCCAAGACATCATGCAGGTGATCAGAATGATCAAGTGAAGAGTAATGAGGTAATTGAACCCAAATATGATCTTGGGAAGAAGGGTTAGAAGAATATAAATGATCAGTAAAACTAACTAAACAACCAAAACAAATGTCATCTCTTAATGAATTGATCTCTTTCTTATTCATCTTCTCATCAGTTGAAATTTTCTCTTTCTCGTTTTGATATTTCAACACTTCTTCTGATTCAATTCCAATTTCTTCTTTATTCTTACTATTTGATTTAGACAATCTGCTTTCTTCTTTTTTTTGCATCTCATTTTTCTTCATTTTTCCCGTTTCGTGGGTAGATAATGTGATGGATTTCTTCCATTCATTAGCTTGAGAATCTAATGCTCTGTTTTGATTTTATAAAAATAATTGATGAGTACTTCAAACTTTTTTTTTTTTTTTTTTGCACACACAAAAGAAAGAGTGAAAAAAGAGAAGAAAATACCTCAGACAAATTCTACATGAATTTCTATCAGACCTTGATTTGTTATTACTCTGGTTAGGTTTGTTCTTTCCAATTTTATTGACCGTTTGATTGATAACCGAACTTGTTAAAGGATAATTTTCTTCCAATTTTTTGATAAATTCTGTCGCACGCAATTTATCGTGTAAAGTCAAGAGAAACATAGGTATTATTCAGCCCCGAAGGAACTTTTTTAGAATGAAGATCTTTATGTATAACTACCAGGTTAAAGGGGTTTTGCTTATTGAACTAAAATATACCTGTTAACAATGAAGTGATGTTATCAACTTTTTTCGCTGGATTGGCTGTAGTGTTAGTAATCGATTGAGACTCTTGATGATCACGATCAAATGATTTGTAAGGATTAGAAAGATTCAAAAATTTAGAATATTCAATGATTTCAATATCTAAAATTTGATAAATTGGTCTACAAATCAAAACATCTTTTTATTGAATTTTTTCCAACAGGAATCAACGTTATGAATTCAAAACAAGAAAGTGAAGGATTTTATTCTTCTCTTTTCTTTGGAAAAGTTCATCACGCAAAGAGAAAAAAGAAATAAGAACATACCATTGATATAACTACTAGGACCGACAATTTGATCAAGACAAAATCCATTTCCGAGGCTAACATTAAGAAGGGTGTCGATAGCCAAGCTTGTGGAGGAAGTAGGTTTAATTAAAACCTTATTAACTTGTTTTTTTGAATTTGATAAAGAAGGCAATTGATCATTTGAGGAAGTTTGTTTACAAAAGTTTATCAAGGTTATACAAGTTAAAATTTCAATTAAACAATTTCTTGATGTTTTGGTTAATGGGCTCAATATATTTTCTAAATCTGTTTCGTTTTTTTGACTTTGATTTTCTCCTATTATTGTTTCTTTTTGGCTCTTGATTATTCCTGAATCATCTGGTGAACAATCAACTTTTAGCGTTGGAAGATCTGAATTTTTTCGTTTTTTTTTGTAGGAAAAAAAAGGAAGTGAATTAAGTATTTTCTATATGTAAACGATAATGATCACATGAAAAAAAAAGTAGTTTACTAAACTAGGATCAGATAAATCGACAAAACATCTTGAAATATTGCTAGAAGATTTATCAGAAGCAGTCAATGATGAAGAGGTAGATTTGGATGGTTTGAATAAATCCTCCAAGTGGAGAATAACCAATTTGAAACCCAAACTTTTAACTATTGATCTTATTTTGCTATGTTCTTCTTTTACGTTTTCATCATGTTGTTCCGAATCCGACTGTTTGTTTTCGAAGTTTAGAATATTAAAAATGAAATGAATGCTCTCAGAAGGAGAAGGGAAGGAAATGACTGACATGAGGAACGGATGAAACAGTTGAGATATACTTGGATGCAATGCCAGGATTGACCCAGACTACTTCGATTGAATTAAAATCGATAGGACTCTTCCATTTCTCAGTTGACCGTACTTTATTGGTATTTAAATAATTATTAATTAAATGTAAAGTAACGCTTTAATATATTCGAATGAAGATCAAGATTTAAATTGAAATTTTAATTAATGATGGATTTTTCAAAAAATTTGGTTGAAATAATTACTGACAAAGAATTGAGATTATTTTCAAAGTGAACGACTAATGAAGAATTATTTTTGGTAAGCTGATTAGTTTTTGGAGGTGGTCTACAATATTCCTTTGCGATTTTGAAAGCTTGAAAGAATTTGACATGAAGTTGATCTATAAAGCATTCGCTGTAGGAATTCGATTAGAATTTTAAGAAGTGAAAAGTTAAGTTAAGATGAACTTACCGACACCAAGTTGAATGACGGTTAGCTGATGATTGAATAATTATAGTGGATTGACACTTGCAACAAGATTTTTGAGTCATTTTGAGATAAAAAGTTAAAGAATGAAAGAAAATGTATGAAAAGCTTTGAAAAGTAAAAAATCAGAAAAAAAATTCAATCAAATGGAAAATTTTAATTGGAGTTGAATGAAACAGTACTAATCCAATCAGACTTCTTGATCTTTAGCTAGCCAAAGTAATGTAGCAACTCAACTTATACTGAGGGAAATATCATGCAGAATTAACTCAGCAAACATTGTTAGAATTGCTAAAACATTTTGTTGTGAATTGCTTGGCCCAAATATGTACATATTGTTTTTTTTTTTCCTGGTGTGCAAAAGATGAAAACTTTTTTTTTTTTTTTTTTATTTTTTAGAAATGGCAATGCACTCTCACAAACAACAAACCCAGAAAACTAAAAAAGTAAAAGCGTGCAAAGTCTATGTTCAACGCTGATACATTCAAGCACATTGATTGATCTACTCTAAGACATTTTCTTTTTATTGGTATTTCAACATCTTCTTTAATATAATTGATTTCCTACAATGTTGTTCAACTATTAAACGACTTCTTTTTTTATCACTTCAACGTCTTCTATAATAGGCTTGATTTCTTCAACAACTACTTGCTCAGTATCAGTTTGATTTGTTTCACTGTGATTGATTTTGATATCGGGATCAAGTGCATTTAATTTCTCTTCTTCCAGTTGATTTGTTGTAGAACAAGGGTTTTCATATTTAACTTGGTTGCTTGTTATTTGATGATCCGCTTCTTCGGTTTTGATTGGGGCATTTGAATTCACTTCTTCTAATTGATGAGCCTTTGAACAAGGTTTCTTGGATTTAGATTTATTGCTAGTAATAGTTAGATCTTCACCCCAAAGACGAAGACTAAGAACTTGACGCTCTTTTTTATCCACCATAAGATTCAAAGAAGATTTAGAAATCCAAAGGCCAACCATCAAGTCCAAAGGAACATTTTGATGACTTTTATCATCAAAGATTTCTGCAACACAACTACCAATTGCTAATTTTTTAACTTGTTCTTTAAATTCCGACTCTTTAAGATCTTCAATTAATGGATATTGTTGTTCATTCATGATTAGGTGTTTAAGAGCATCAACGTGACATTGCACTACCCTTTTAGAACCCATAAAAGGTCTGAAATACTCAATGCCATCACTAACAATCCTCCATTTACAGCTCACAGTTCCTGGTTGACCTGATGCATTCGCCATTGACCCAGCTGAAGGCTCCTGTCGTCCAAAAATCTTTACACCACAGCATATCAATCTTAGTCGTCCAAGCGAGTTGTTCTCAATCACCTCTCGCACCACTGATGAAGTCAGGTATATCGTCCTTGTAGGAACTCCATCTGCATTTCGAACTAGCAAGTTATCTGCCGGAAATGACGAGTCGATATCGTAATACTCGCTGCAATGTTCGGTAAAAAGGGCACCATACATGATGAAAAAAAGGAAATGATTAACTTTAACTCATTTGATCTTGCCTATCGTTCGATAAATGTTGACTAGATATCCTCAAAGATGAGACAACATATTTTAGGGGGAAAAAATAAAAAAAGCTTGAAAAACTAACATGCATTTCTTGATCTCCTCATTTCCAGACTTCAGGTATACGTGTGGCTCCTCCTTGAATGGGTTATCAGAACAATCATCTTTCTCAGGAGGTTTGGACTCAGAGATATTTGCTTTTGTTGATTGAGATGAAAGACAAAGATCTGGTGACGTGTTGGATGACATTTCGGGCTGTGAATCCAGCTTGACTCTTTTGCAATCAGGCTGCCCCGATGAATTCATCACTTCGTCTGCCATACCAAGTTCGCGTTTGGGTGGTTTGATTTCTTCATGTCCTTCAGTCTTCTTGCAAATTTCTGGATGTTGATGTGAGTCGCCTGGATTGAGCATGCTTTCAGAGGTTTCTTGATTCAAAACTCCATTTGCAGAGCTCTCCTCAGATTTAATCAATTGTCCATTTGGAGTGGTTGATGGTTTTGTAATTCTAAAATTGTCAAGCCAGATGGTGGCATACTTTCAATCCAAACTGTATCCTTCAGAACAACGATGAGTGAAGAAGAATCACCTACTCTTCAGGGATTCTGCTAGTACCGAGAGATTTCTCGAGTACAGCTACGAAAAATCCACCAGTATCCTGTAAATGAGGATATATTCTCAGACAATTTTGCAGTCCATGTTCAGTCTCTCGTCCACTAGGCCATAGAGTGGGAAGATATTTTTTGTTGGATGATGAATCGGGCAGGTCATTATGTGAGGCAATCGGTTCAATATTATTAAGATCACGTGTGGTGACTTTCCAGGTGGTCATACCTGGTCGACGTTTTAGATTTGGAAGGCAACTTGAAACATCCCTCAAAGTCATTGATGGGAATTGAGACAAGGCTGCAGACACGACTGCCTCATTCTCGAGTGGATTCAAGGAACAAGTCGAATAAACTATCCTTCCTCCCGGTTTTAGCAGCGAAATGGCTCGAGACAAAATTCTCAATTGCAAACTAATCAACGGGGATGAATGGATGCATGAGTTAAGATTACTCGATCACATTTGAGCTCGGAGATAATGGAATTAAATTGAAGAGGAAATACCACTTTAAAGAAAAGTCACTAACCCATGTAAGCCAATCCCATTTGCCGGAGTCCAATCTCTCCAAATTCCACCATTTTTTCTCAAAGTACCGTCACCACTACAAGGTACATCACATAAAATTCGATCAAACAATAACTTTTTGCCATTCATCGACAAGGTAGGGAATCTAGATGCGTCATGGTTTGTGACCATAGTAGAAGGAGACGGAAGTCTACGGAGGGATTGGTGGACAAGTAAATAAGACCGTTTATAATCAGAATCATTTGCAATAAGCAATCCTTTTGGAAACGATCCAGGGTTGGATTGATGTAGGGATTCGACTAATTGAGCAGTTTTTGACCCTGGAGCCGCGCAAGCATCCAATACCTACAAGCGTTTAGGGCCCAGAACCGGACAACACTGTAGTGAGTTCAAGTGAAAGGCCCCATTTATAAACTGTCCATAAATCTGATCCAAGTGCTCACATAATGATGGGATTGGACGTCCAAAAGTAATGGTGGGATCATGGAAACTGCTTCTTGCCTAGACAAGTTGCCTGCTTCCGTTTCGTAAACAAGAAAATTTTGGAATCTACATTATAAAAAGGAAAGAAAGCACGTATTAGGGTTCCTGTAATCTATGAGATTGACATGTCAGAAGTGTATGGGGCTTGCTTCTTCAATTCGGATGATTTTCGGATCAGCTGTTTTGGTGCTCGGAACTCCCACGCAAATCCATTTGGATACCTGGATTGAATAAATATTCCAATAAGAAAAGGAAGAGTTTGTGGTCATGTTAAATTAGAAAATTGCAATGATGGAGAGACGAACCAAGGTATGTGTTGAGGTGGCGGAATCAATTCATCATTAATTCGAATATTAGACAAGAAAGGCACGTAGGTATCTTCTATGATTTTATTCAACTGCGTCGTATTTCTTTTTTGGATTATTATTATTATTTTGAGGATTGATGTTGCGATCGAAATAACAATTAATCACCAATAATTCCATTCCAAAGAATCAATATGACGATGAAACAAGAAAAATATAATTATAAGAAAATAAATAAGCACTCCACTTTTTGCCACCTGTGACCCTGAAGGTAGTAGGTAAATCGGTTCTGAAAGATGTAAAAAGTTGATTCCATTCTTCCTCAGTAGAAACAATTTGCTGTTGATTTTTATAATATTCAACAAATGCTACATTTGTCTCAGGCAATGCATCCCAGCGTTGATCAGATTTTTTGACACTAATATCTGAGCCACCATGTTTATTATTTTTAAAATTTGATGATCTTGAGTTTCGATGCTTTGGCTGATAGTGATGGTGTTAGAGGAACATATGCGAAATATCAGCATGCTATGACTTTTGGGGCAGTTGAAGATAAGATAAGATGAATTGGTTTTACTCTACCCATTTTTTCCCTGAGGAATTACTGCAGTGGTCAAATTCTCCGGGGAAGATGAATGGGACCTTATTCAGGGGTTTCCATCATTCAAAATTATGGCTTAATTGCAAGCTTGTTTGAACACTCCAGGCTTTCCATTTTCTTTTTTCTTACTTTCTTTGCTCTTTGCTATACAAATCATAGATAGATTGGATAAAATGACTCTCGTTATATTGTGATAAGACTCATTTTGGAATTATAACATCATCTGGTATATTCTCTTCAATTTTGTTCACTCCTGGGTCTCAAAGCTCAAATGATGCACTTGAAATAAAATCTTTTCAGCAAATCTTAATTCACCAATCAGCCAATGTGTGTGTACATATTATGAGGATGTGCATTCAGAATTGAGTGTATCATAATGATACCATAATTTTATGACACCTGCAAACTCAGGCCCCTGTTGATGTGCTTGCCAGCCAAATTTCAAACCTAAACTCTATCCAACTGTTTTAAGAGAATGAAACATAAGAATTGGTTGACATCTGAATTGTGAATTTCCTAAGAACAGTCACTGCAAGGATGATTGTATCAGATTCCCAAATCTGACATTAAATCACACAAAAAAATGTGATATTATATCAGGCAAAACCAGTATTGTATGTGGATATTGTATCAAATAAACCTATTTAATACCAACATAACTGACTTGATATCAGATTTTTCTATCTGACATTATGTCCATGGGCCAAACAGTTGCATCAGACATAAACATGTGATATAAAATCACAGGTGTTGATATTAAATAGGTTGAGTAGATGAAATGTCTGTTTTTTTTAGATTTAATATCATGTTAGGTAGATCTAATGTCATTTAAGTTAGATAAAATGCCAGCTTTGCCTGATATAATATCAGATTTTTCCAACTGATGTAACACCAGTTGAAGCAATCTGATACAATCATACTGGCAGTGAGTCTACCGAACTAAGTCCAAGTTTTTTTGGAAAAACAATCATTTTGAGAAGATTAAGTGAATTGTTTTTCTTATGAATCAATAGGGGGTTTCAGAGTAGACCCGGAGCATGCATGCAGTTAAATTTGCATGTTGACCTGCACCCCGCCAAAACACAAGTTTACTCGAGCCCCCCATCCCCGCTTTTTTTATGAAAAATTTACTTCTCACTCCAACATACCATTCCTCTTCCCTCCAACGCTTCACCAATCATCCCATTACTTCCCATCAATCTTCCTCTCTCTCAGTATGCCACAGATTTCACAACAAGCCTCAACAATCCAGAACTTACAAAAATTACTCTGGCTGCATCCTCTTGACTGGGGCTTTGAAAGCCTGATGGAAAATAACCTCAAATTCAGTGACAAATTGGACATCAATGAAATCATTCTTCAGCTGATTGCCATCAAGAATTGATGGTATCTGAACCCTCGCAAACCGGTAGCACGAGAACCGGATTTATTTGATTTCTTTCTTACTCTCAATGCTGGACGATTTAAGCAAGAATTCCGGATGTCTCCAGAATCACTTGTACACCTTCTTGTTGAAAAATGACCTAGAGCTAAACCTCCTTTAAAACTGATCTAGCCCCCATCTCAGTTTCAATTTCAACTTTCTCTCCGCCTCAACTGAATTTCCTCAGTTTTGCCTTTCATTCTAAAGCTTAACCCTTCAACTCTCAGCAAAACCTCTTCAACGGTACTTCTTAATCTTGATTTGGTGAGAAAAAACATTCCCTCCTTGGTCTCAACAATCTAAAATAATTGTTAATCATTTTCTTTCAGTCTGATCATCATCAAGACTAATTCAGAAGACCAGCTTCATTAAAAAAACAGCTGCTATCAATATCAGCTTCTTCTGTATGACTTCTTTCTTCTTCATCATCCTTATTTCTTTTTATTTTCTTGTTTCTCATTCTTCATTTGAATCCAAACTCAGTCCAGCTACAGCTCCTTCATCATTTGTGATCTTTCTAAAAAAATCTGCCATTAAGCGCTCTATTTCTTGTCTCAAGGTATTCTTTTTACTTTTTCATTTCAAATACCTTGTTCTACTTCTCATTTAATTTGTACTTACTTCCACGTCTTCGAAAGTTTCTGGTTTTAGTTTCTGGCAATTTAGTCATTTTTTCATCACGATTAACAGTCGAGAAGCCTACTCAATACCTCAACATCCTTAAACTAAACCAGATACCGTAATACCATGGCAGAAGCGAACACAGGAAACACTGCTATCCCTAACGCAATCGATGATAAACTCACTGTTGCTTACCTGAAAACCACTATTGAGGCTCTTCCTCAGCTCTCTAACAAAAACTACACCATCTGGAAGAGTGGTATGCAAAACGTCTTGGAACTCCAAAACTTACACGAAGTCATGGACGACACCAAAACACAACTTACTCCGCTTCAAAACATACAATTGAGGACCGTCATTACCTCCAAGCTTGATGCTAACATACATGCTAATGTTGTTAATCATGAAAATGGGAGCTCTGCAAAATTGATCTGGCAAGCGATCAATCACTACTTTGCCTCCAATGAAGCTGCAAATAGGGCTCGAGTCTTTGATCATTTTGACAAACTCAAATTTGACGCCAACATCTTTAATTTCATCACCAAGCTTAAAAACGCTCTTGCCGGTCTATATGAAGTTGGAATCAACCTCCCTTCTGACGTGCTGGCTTACTCCATTTTGAAGAAACTTCCCCCTTCCATGAAAGAAATAGGTCATCAAATCACTCATGCTCACAAAATTCTAACTCCTGAAATATGCTTGGATCATCTCAGAATGCCTGCTAACAAAGAAGTAATTGATCATGACACTGTAAAAACCAAAGCTCTTACTCTTAACATGGTTGGTCCTGCCTCTGTCAAGTGCAAAAAGGGATGGCACAACCCTAATTCGCCTCATCCTGAAGCAAAATGCTGGCTAGTCTACCCGCATCTGCGACCAAAGCCTACTAACCAAAGCCCCTGTGTGCACCTTCCTCAGTCTCTCTGGTGTTTCTGTCAACTCCTCACTCTACATCCTGGACTCTGGTGCCTCGTCACACATGGTGTCTGACAAAAAATTCTTTGTCACTCTTGATCTCACAGAAAATGAATGTCTTGAAATCTTGGGAAAAGGAACGATACTGCTGAAAAGTACTTTGGGTGACATCTTCCTTAACGATGTTCTTCTAGTTCCCGATCTTGTTGTCAACCTTCTTTCTATTCGATGTTTATTACTTGAAGGCTATAATGTTAATTTTCACTTGAACTCGTTTACTGTTGAAAAAAACAATAGTTGTTTCTTGAAAGGAATTTATTCCAACAACTTGCCCATTATTGAAATCTTACTTTCCGAAACATTCACGCATCTCTCCTCTTCTGAACTGATCAATAAGTCCCTCGGGCACATAAGCTATCATCTCCTCAGAAACAAACTCCGTCTACCAGTTAAGGCAGGCATTTCTTGTGAAGCATGTGCCGTTGGAAAAATTACTAAAGCCTCTTTCAAGAATTCGCACAATGCAGACAAGACTGCCTTTGAAGAGCTGCATCTTGACCTGATTGGTCCTATACAACCTGTCTCAGCCAATGGTCACAAATACATTCTTACCATTGTAGATAGCTGTACCAGATTCTGCGCCGGTATTCCTATCAAATCAAAGGATCAAACTCCGGAAGTTTTGATCAAGCTCATTGAACTTGAAGGAAAAAGATTTGGCAGACTACCTACTGTTCTTCATTCAGACAGAGGTACTGAATTCCTCAATCAAACTTTAAAAAAATTCTGTGATACCCATTTAATTCGCCTAAGACACTCCGACCCTTACAGGCCTCAGCAAAACGGGCTTGCAGAAAGGTACAATCGGACGATTCTTGAGTCAATGAGGACAATTCTTAAAGAATCAGGCCTTCCACTCAAGCTTTGGAGCTATGTACTGAAGGCTAGCACTCTTACGCTTAATCAGATACCCGCACACCGAAGCAAGAAGTCTCCATTTGAACTATTAAAAGAGAGAACTGTTCCGTTGAATTACTTCCATCCCATAGGTAGCAAGGTATCCTATCTCATCCAGCCTCCCTTAAATTTTTCCAAGCTTGCTCCCAAAGGTCTTATTGGTCAACTTATTGGGTATAACAATGAACTTCTATCATACCAAGTACTCACCGATAGCGGAAAAGTCTTGGACACCAAACATATCAAATTCATAGAGTTCAATCCAACAAAGACAATCTCTTCACTTGGAGATCTGGAATTGATTGATACATATGAGCTACCTAATTCCAATAACAATCCCATTCTTGTTCAGGAAGAAAATGAACCTGATCCTGATACTTCCCACAATTTAAACAACGAGGCAGAAGACTCAACTGTAGTTAAAATTGAAGAATCTGACGACTCTAATGACAGCAATGATAAAATTAGACTCTCCTTAGTTCCTGAGAGTACTTCTGCTCCAACTCCTAGATTCAACCTCAGAGAAAGAACTACGGATGTTCGACCCAATTTATACGGCTGTCTCACCACCAATCCAAAATCTTTCAAATCAGCCTTATCCAGCAGCGAGAATGCTGAATGGAAACAAGCTATTGATGTCAGCCTCCAGACATATTCAAGCTATGTCTGAATTCTGCAAATATATATTTACATTTTATATTCTTATATTTTATATATTATATTTTGTTTTGTTTATTAATTTGATTTGTATTATTATTATTTTTCTTATTTTATTTCATACACATTGATTGAACTGGTTGAAATATCAACATTCACTTTAACCTAGCAGTTAAAGAAAGCCTCTTGTGAATATCTTTGTTCTGACCCAGGTTCAAACCACCTTGGAGTCATAAATAAAAATTAAAATAATAAAAACATTTTTATATAACTTAATAAATAAATAAAAAATACGGATATTAT
>JNCO01001622.1:0-21703 GCA_000785685.1 Uromyces viciae-fabae
TATTGAAGGATCGTTTGCTTCTTGTTGCCCTGGTAAGATCCACAGCGCTCAAGGTGTCTCCAGAGATGGTTGGTTTGGCTACTAGATTTTCCTGTCAAAGATGATTGGCAGTGCTTGCATACAGCCTGGACTTCAGTACCTAGAGAGAAAAGAAAAGCAAAATATCATGATAATGTCATTAAAATTCAAAACAAGATGGAAATATCAAGACGGAAATATTAGATTAAAATTTAAATAATTTTTGTAAATAGTTTTTGGAGAATGACTTACCTTGGCCAAGCCTGGTATAATGAGTCCAAACATCACTCATAGTCTTCCTTTTCTTTTTAGGCGGGGTTGAAGTGCGAGTGGGAGTGGCTGCTGGAGTACTAGATGGAATGGTATTATGAATCGAGGAGGGGATATTGGCTGAAGATGGTGGAGCTTGAGGAGCTTGGATGATTTCATTGGGGCCTTCTTCTGAATCCGTTGGAACCTCTTCAAACCAAGCCGAGGGTGGCTGATTTTTTTTTGTGCTCTGGTCAAAGGTGGCTTCATGAGAGTCGACAGGAGTGGGAAATGGAATAGTGGCTGATTCGGAAAAATTAAAATATATACAGCCCCCCCGACCACTTAAAAAATATACAGCCCCCCTGGCTCGCGCCCCCCCTTCCCGAAAAAAAAAACAGCTTTACCGGGTCTTTGGGCCAACCCGGATAGCAACGATTTGTCCATACCCGGCCCAGAATTTAGATGGACATCTCCGGGCCGGGTCATATAGGTGAAGTTTTACCATTTCCACTGTCCATATCCACCCCATGACCCGGCGGGTCATGGGTACCCAGCGGGCCGCCCATGTCCACTTGCACCCTGAAGCCAGCGTCTGATTAGAATTCAAAAAAAATCTAATACATGCCATGAAGCTTGCCATAGCCTGTGGGAGAGGTTGAGGAATTGGCTGTTGATTTTCTACTATTAGTGTGCTCATATCTTGTGACTTACTTGTTTATTTCTTATTATTTTGTTGTGTCCTTCATACCTGCCAAGGGGGTCTATCTTATTTTTTTGTGTTTAAATCTTGTTCTTTCTCCATGAAATAAAAATCATCAAGTTTGAGCATATTTTATCTAGAACCATTGTGGCTCTCTTGTTCCGCAGCTCCTCTTTCATTTTTCTACTCTTTCATCAATCTCAAACTTAATCTTTCTGAAATTTAGATCTATAAAAACAACATTGGCCACAGATTGTTCTTGGGATGTGTTGAGAGGTTGAGGAAGTGACGGCAGATGCTTCTTGGGAGAGGCAAGGTTGGTTTTTTTGACTGGCTGGCAGAGTGATGATTTTTCAGCTTGAATTTTCTAGCTGAGGATGGAGGCAGTGAGATGGCATCTGAGATGACTCGCAGCGCTTAAATTTTAGCTTAAAATTGGAGTGAGAAAAGTGTCAAGATTTTGTTTGTGAGAAAAAAATCAAGGGCTGCAATAATCAAAAATGCCAAATGTGATCCCCCCCCCTAATATGTACTCCCTTTCTTGAGTATTGAAATAAATAAATCTTTTTATTTTTATTCAAATCTTGAAACTAATATGTACTCCCTTTCTTGAGTATTGAAATAAATAAATCTTTTTATTTTTATTCAAATCTTGAAAAACGCAAAACTCACTGAGAACAACATTACAATGTTATTTCTCATACCTTACAAAGGGCCTTCAAGATGTAATAATAACTGCTTCTTATGACACTAATGCCCCACAATGGCAAAAAACTCAAAAAGAAGTTTGACATGTTATAAAGGAGAACTCTAATTACATGTAACTGTAAGATTTCTACAGTACAGAATGATGAAGTAATAAACAGAAGAAAGAGGAAATGTAACAGGAAGAAAATCCTTACTCGCTCTAGTTCGCTTATGCAAATGAAGCTGGGCATTAATCTAGTGGATGTTGAGATGGCACAAAAATAAACACAGAAATGGAAAAGCCTGTTTCGAGACCTCATGTATATGATACATTACCCGAAAATTCCTACCTTAGAAACTTTTTACAAACAGTGTCCACAAACACACAGAAGGGCAAATTAATAGTATTAGTAAAATGGCGCGTTGTTACCTTTTGCGCAAAAAGCTTTTCGTATGATTGCATACTTTCCAAAAAACTAGAGAGCTCATCTATGTGCCTTTATCGGAGATATAACAAGTCCTTAGTTGATATTTTACTTGACAAAATCATGTTTGTGTTAAAAATAAAAATAAAAAAGCTCCGGGACTTCCATTCCGAGCATATGAGAAAAACTAAAGAGGAAACGAGGGTAGGATTGACATGATAAAAACGGTAGTGGACTTGACTTGACAAAGCTAGGATGCATGAAACTGAAATAATGTTTTAACAAAGGTAAGTTAGGATTAAAGATGAGATAAGAAATGAACTGAGATGTTGTACATAGTAGTAATAAAATTAACAAACGAGACAAAAGGATGAACGATTAAAAGTATTGAATGATCAAGGTACTAGGGTCTAAAACACCGAGCCATAGAATAAAACGGCGAGAGTTGTTGCCATGGTTAAAATGCTACCAAGCAAAGGAATCGGGAGCTTGGGGAATCCAGCAATATACTGGTCGTCAGGCCCATAGCGACCATTTGCTTTTCCACCTGTTGCAGCCACTGCGGGAACGTTACCAGCTGTCCGAGTGGCGTCAGGAATTGGTGTAAGCTTTGTTGACGTGTTCGTAGAAGTAGAATTTTGAGTACTGTTGTTAGTGCTGGGAGTAACCGTTTGATTGCTAATAGTGGTATTGTTATTGTCAGTAGCTGTCAAGTTGTTGATACCAGGAGATGGTGTGGGGGTAGGCGAAGCTGAAGCAGTCGTTGTAGGAATTGTTATATTTCGTCCTCCAGTTTGAATTTGTGCTAGCACTGTCAGATCAGTGGAAAGAAGTGAAACTGCCAAAAGAGAAATGGAATATTTCCAAGGGAGTGATTGCATGGTAATTGTGTGTAGTAACTGGGATCCGCTGAAGTAATTTTCGGTGATGGTGTTAATCAAAGAATCAAGATCAAGGTTAGATATGAGAGTGAATATGATGAAAAGAAGGGATGTATTGAAGGCACTAACATTAATCAAATTCCCGTGGCTTCGCGCGGATGTCTTGTTCAAGTTAAAAACTAAAATTAATGATTAAATTGCACTGAAATTCAACAAAAAGTGTTTTTTCATCATTGACCGACGTCCAGCTTGACAGAAGGACGTCTCTGTCTGTGGCCATCCATTTAATCCATGTTCACCAAAGTCACACCCTCTGCCTGATCAAGCTATCTAATTTTTATTCTAGCCCTGCTAATGATATAATACCCCCCCCCCCCCTTAAACAGTCATGAAGCAAATTTGGATGACAGGAGATTCAATATCAAGGTGGCACAAGTGATGAAGTGAAATCTGTTTCATACAGCCCCTGAATTCCCTCAAGGCCACCCATTGGTCATTGTGTCTGATAGCTTGTTTGAGAATTTAAGTGAAGTTTTGGGCGGCATTTCTGGATGTATATGTCAGCTGACCACTATGTTAGAGCCAACTAACAGATAGCAGAAAACATAAGAAGTCACATTTTTCAATAATAAAAATATTAACATAGACAATGACATAGCAAAAAGACTATTGAATAGTAATAATACTAAGTATATTATTACAGAAATGGATTCCCCATGCATAATAACCTAGGGTCACTCTCTGAGTGTACCCCCAAATTCATCCTCCTCAACCCTTTTTACTAACTGGGCAGAAATTATATCAACCCCAGTTCTCTTTGTATGAATCCATGAATAATGTATTATGATTGTTATTTATGAAAGAGAAACTATGTACTAAGATATTAATACATGCAAGATAGTGGAATAATGCATAGTTTTGAAGTGAGACCCATAAAGTGGGTGAAATCCCAATGTGAAACAGGAATCCTTGAATACAGGCCCATCAAACCTTTACAAGACCTCCCTGCCCAAATTGTGCGCCAAACACATAAATAAGGATTCCACTCAGGCGGAAGAATAAACTGGAAGAACCACTCTTGATTAAAACACAATGTGGTTTACAAAACATTAGCTAAAGGAATTAGCACGTGGGCAACAAAGTCTTGTTGGTATTAAATCACATCTTTATGGAGTTTCTGTATCAGTCATAATGAATCCAAAGAACTCCAAATTATTAACAAAATAGGTTCAGACACTTTTTCTGGACCTTAGTACAGCTAAAAAGCCAACAGTGTGATCAAACACCTTGCACCAAAGAAAATACCTGTATTACACTAGTAGTGATACAGGTTACCTTCCTGCTTTTATCATGGCCAAACCAATAGAAATTAGTGCCCTAAGGACACAAAATTAATCCCAAAGAATTGAAAATGTTTCCAAAATGGGAAAAACAGTCTTTACTGGTCTAAACCCTCCAGTACTTCCTAAAAACACAGGAGTACCTTGAAAAGTGCCCTAAAACAAGACAACCTGTTTTTGAGTCATCATTTGGTATTCCTTTATACCCTGGGTATTGGTAATGATATGACAGGGGGCCTCTCAACCATCCTCTGGATCACAATCATCATCATCTTTACCAGCTATAACCATTTATATACATACAAACTTCATAGTATCAGTAAATCATTAGCTTGAAAGCCATCATCCTTTTCAACTGCACCTTTGGGTCCCCTTCATAACTCCAAAATATCTCTCTCCTCTCTCTCTCCTCCTGGATACCATTAAAAAATTTATCCAAGAAGTCCTTGTTGAAATTTATTACTTAGAATGTTTTGTAATTTTTTATTTTTCTAAAAATAATTTTTATTTGCTTTTTTATTTTTTTTTTATTTTTTTTTATAAAATAGAAACTTGAGATTAAAGAAGGATGGCAAGGAGGATGTGAATCTCACTTGGGTTGGCTCAGAGTTTTTTGGATTCTTAAGAAAAAGAACCAATAAATTTATTTCTAATCCAATTGCAGAGATTATATAGAAAGAAAAACAATTTTAACCCTCTGAACAGCATTCCAGGGTCTAAAGTGGTTCTAAAACCTAACACTAAAACAAATGACAAGTTAACAGAAAATTCACTAAACACTAGAGATATCTTATGACTACGTTAATAAAAATTCATGCAATAAAATGGATTGTTAGTTCATTTTATTTAACTTTCAAATAATAAAATTAAAAATAAAAACATAGAAAATATTTCTCAATAATAATTTTGACTAGTGATGATCAGGGTTCAATGACTACAAGACACATACTACTGCAACTCTTATCTATATTTAAATATGCTATTTTTATTCTGATTCTTTATTATTTTTATTTAACCGTTTTACCTTGAAATCAAAAATATCTTGATCTAGAAAACTTGGCATAATTATAAAAAGTTGAGTGGTCATGAGGACCAAATTCCAAAATTCCTATCTCTCTGGTGAGTCCCTGGATCAGTAAATATTTATCCAGGCACCACCAGAAAGAATGGATCAACCTAGTTTGGTTGCTTTGAAAAGAAAAAAGGGTCCCCTTTGTTCCTGTGAAAGAAAATCACCTTTTTTGCTCCATTTTTTCTGGTGGTGAGATACTTACTATCAACACCACTTTGTGGTAAAACTGGGAATAAACACTCCTGATTTCATCAGGCCCCATCTAAAAGTTGTAAATCAAATTAAACGGGCCAAATCACACCATACTATGGTCTGGTCCCTTAGAGAATCCACATTTTTGTGGGTAAAATAAACAGTCAAGTTGACTACCAGTTAACTAAAGTTAACCGGCTTAGGTGCCATTGTTGCATGGGCATCAGCTAAATGTACCGGTTACCAAGGTTGTGGTTATTTTTGGAAGGAGGAGTATGGATTTAAAAAAATTAAATCTGTAACCAACTGGCTCACCTCCTTCAAATTTGTAGGAGATTGGCCAATTTTTAGCAATTGGATGGTTTAGCCGGTGCTTAACCGGTGCGCAATGCAGAAAAATTGCAGGTTAAATTAGCCTAACTGGACAAATGTGGATGCTCTTACTTTATCAGAGGGCTCAAGTGCACCAGTTGGCCTGGCCCCTCTGTTGAGTTTGATACTTGAAAATATGCTCTTGAATTCCACAGACCATGGTAAAAGTAGCGGTTACCCTGCTTTTAGATATCTTTCAGAGTGTGTAGCTAAAGGGTATTCAGACCCTATAGCTGTTAATTCTGACAGTATATGACCTAGTTTTCAGTGTTATGCTAAGTGCTTCCAGTACCCAAGCCATCTGGAAAGTAAGTGGCCAACTGGGCAGAAATTGTTGAGTTTTTAAGGCTTAGGACGAAGCCAGGGGGCTTCTTTTCTCAACTAATTCTTATTCTTCTTCCCAGCTTGTTTTTCTTTTTTCCTTTCTCATTATTTTTACCATTCTAAATCCTTCAATCTTTCCCAAAATCCATCAAGAGTCAACTCTTAAAAAACATCCGAAAGAGAGTAAAACTAGTAAAGTAACTTAATCACCTTTCCTTTTCCTCATCAACTCTAAAAATATTCAACCTAATCTTTGCTCTTCCTACTTCAATTCTAGTATCTCACTGTTTATCAGAATCCCTCAATATTCGAAATATTTATAGTTTTTTCAATCCAGTGCCTTGCACTTATGTTTGTTTTTTATTTATTTTTTTCTTCTTTTTCCTCATTTCTCTTACTGTTGTTTGAATCTAAAAGAACTGACCTTATCAAATTTAATTCTGCTTTGTTTATTGTTCTTGTCTCATTTATCAGTTTGCTTCTTAACCTTGCTCATTTGATCTTCTTCCATCACTATTAAATAGCTTCAAGCTTATCTTTTTTGTGGTTTGTTTCCTGTCTTTCTTTTTTCATCTTTTCTTATATTTCTTGTTGAATTCCTTTATTTATTTTCTTTTTCTTGTTCAGTCTGGTTTTAGTTCTTGGTTCTTTATTCAGAAATTTTACAGAAATGCCAGAAGATGGTTGCAGACAGGACAAACTGGATCTTTTGAATTTTATAGCCATCAAAGGCAATTTAATTTCAAATAAATCTCTTTTTTTTTTTAAAAAAATAGCACAAAGAGTAAATAAGATAGAAACAATACCTGAAGGCAATGTCAGGCAAAATAATAAGATGCAGAATATAAGATAATAATTTGTCTGAGGTTTTATTCATAATTTGAACAAAAGAATAAGAATAATTTTTAAATAATAATGATAATTTTATTATGAAAATTTGTTATTAATAGGATTTTAATTTTGGCACGGTCAAACCAAATTTACACACGGTTTAACTGTTGCGGCGACAGAACCACTCTGTGCGCAAGCACACCATTTTCTGCGGAAGCACACGGTCTATGATATGCATGCTACCGGGATTCTAGGTAGCTCCAAAAATGTGGGTGTGTCTTCTGAGCAAGCCCAAACAAAAAAAAAAACAAAAAAATTCACAAGAAATTAGAAATAAAAGAAGAAAAGACAAATAAAACAAAGAAAATAAAAAAAAAATAAGAAAAAGGAAAAGATCGAAGAAAAGATAAAGGAAAAAAAAAAAAAAAAAAAAAAAAAAAAAAAAAAAAAAAAAAAAAAAAAAAAAAAAGAAGAAGAAGAAAAAACAAAGAAGAAGAAGAAAAAGACAAGTAACAAGAAAAAGTATGAAGATAAAAAAGAAAAAGGAAATAAAAACAGAAAATTCATCAAAACTAAAATTGAAAAATCAAAATTATAAAAGGAAAATTTATTTTTGTTTAATTTTGGAATTGCCTTTTCTTTTTATTTTTTGAAATTGCCTTTCCTTTTCCTGTTTTTTTCTTTTTCCATTTTTTAAGTTATAGAAATAAGATTAGATTCTGTTTGTTCTTTTTTTCTGAAATCAAATTGATCAATTGAGGAGAAATAGTGTTGTGCCAAGGAAGAAACTTGAAATCATCATAAGATATTCTTTCCATGTTCTTCAAATATATTTTTTCATAATTTTAGAACTACCATAAGTGGTGTAAACAACGTAAAAAGAGTAGGTTCAAAACCGTGTGAAAAAAAAAAAATATTCTTCTACTTTTTTTATTAAAAACAGTTTGAGAAGCTCTTAATACCTAGAAAACCATTTTTTAAATGGGTGAAAATTTTTTTTCTCATTGTATATGGGCATTTCTAAAAGAACGTGTGCCCCCCCCCCCAAAAAAAAAAATACCTATACCACAAAAGCTAGCATCCTTTGAAACCCCCAAAAGCAATTTTTCAGTTTTTAAAATGTTTATTGTTATTTTTTTCAAAACTGGTTTAAAAAAACTGTGACACTCTGTGGAAAATTGTGAGTGGGCCCCCAGCCTACGGACTTTGCCACACCAGCCCAACCATGTGTACATGTGGTTTGACCATGTGCGGAAATCAAACCCCTATTCATAATGATATTAATAATGATATTATTAATAAATAAAATAATATTTATTATTTTTAATAATGATAGTTTCTTATTAATTTTAATAATGATAGTTTCTTATTAATTTTAATAATAACTTAAATGTTTACAATAAAAATAATAGCTGGTTGAAAAGTCTATATTCTGTTTCCCGACTTGAATTAGTTTTATCTTTGTAATTATTTTTATTTGAAAAACAGAAGAAAATATTTTGAATGATTCTCCTTATGGCATCATTCAAAAGACTTTCTTCCACATGAAAATAAAAAATGATCATTATAAGTCAATGACATCATTTTTCACAGTTATGATAATTTTTCCAATCAATTGAAAATATTTCTTACAATTTAAAGCAAAAATCAAATATTGTTCTATTTTAACTTTATATTTTTATTTAGGGAGTCAGTTTTTCCACTGCCTTTTCCTTCCTGGCACTGCCTTTTGAATTCAGGAGGATGTTGAGCTTTCTTGTTTTTTAAAAATACTCCTAGTTGTTCAAAAATTACCAAACTCATTTCCTACCCTCATGAGCCCCCCTGCTCCACTTTCTGAGCCTTTTAACTCAAAATAAAATATTGACGTACTCGCTTCATAGCAATTACACAAAATTAAATAAATAAACAATTGAAAAAAATAAAACTTGATGGTTATTATGATTTTTGATATTCTTTCACAGATAATTTAGGTAATGTTCTTCAGCATAGAATATCTGTAACTATATCTCCGTCACCCACCAAAGCCATGTACACAAGTGTGCACAGGTTTTATACAGATACACATACAGAACCTAAGGGTTCAGCAACTTTGTAGTCTGGATATTTTGTATATCTACACTTAACACAGGCCAGAAAAAAACTGTGTTGATATGAATCCACCAAACAGGTGGATTGATATTGTCACACAGCAGAAATACCGCCTGCACTGGTCAATCCTCTTTGCTGATATCAGACCAAGAAATTTCATATCCAAAAACAAAAGCAAAAATTCATAGGCGGATTAGAACTCCAACCACTAAAAACCAGTCAGCACCTCTCCCCTTCCTTAGAATCTTCCCCCACCCCTCTTCTGATAAATTTGAGAGCCTTTTATTTTTGATAAAGAGAAAGAGAGAGAGGAAACTTAAAAATAAGTTGGACTTGAGCCAAGTTGGTCGAGGTTAGATTGTGAGTTGACTTAGTGATTTAATTTCTAAGTCTCAATCTGAGATTTGTCACAGAAAATAAGTAACCCTCTGGCTATATCCAGAGGGGGCTAACAAAAAAGTAGTAAAAGATAAAAATAGAAAAGAATAATAAAAAGCAATAAAATCAGGATAAGATAATTATGACAAAGCATAATTATGATGGTAAAATAATAATAATAATAAGTGATAGAGTGACAAAGAACAAGATAATGAAAAAGCACTAGTTTGGAGTAATACTATATTGTGACAAAGCACAAGAATAAAAAGTATTAAAAAGAAGAAGTGACAAGGCACAAGATAATGACAAAGCATTATGTGAGATGAATCTAACTAGAGTGATTTAAGTAAATAAAAATAAATGAAAAGTAATGAAGGTGATAAGAGTGTAAAATAGAGCTCATAATTCCAACATCTTCTGTATATCTAATTGTGTTAAAATTATCCAATTCACTCCAAATCCCCCTCTTGGTATACGAGGGGTGGTGGATGGACTCCACCAGCTACCTCTGCCCCCTTTTACTGTAAGAATGCTCAGTTTTAAGCCTTCATCATTAAAAATAGACCCTCAAATTTATATGAATTAGACCCTCAAGTTGAATCAACAATTAGATTGAATTGCACTGACCTGTCACAACCTTCAGAAGCAGAACCTTAATTTTCTTTAATTCAGTTTTTTTTTTATTATTATTTATTTTCATTTAATTTTTTTTTTTTTTTTTTGTATTTCATTTTTCTTTATCAATTCTTTTCAAAATAAAATGCACTCAATTCTCAAAACCCAACCTCAAATCAATCAATCACTCAGAAATTCTCAAATCAAATAATCAACTCTCAATTTATGAAGACTTCGAATTTACCTTCCAAGGTCCTTGGTGAGATCTGATGAAACTAGATTTTATTACCAATAACAAAATCCAGAACTTACAGTGGTTTGTAATATTAGTTCAAAATAAAGCAAGAAAAGATAGCTCAAAAACATGAAAAAAGAAAAGAGAATGCCAAGTTCTCAGAAAGATTTTTAGTATAAAAAGAGACAAGAACAAGATAAGAGCTAGAGAGGACAATTTAACTGAAGCATGGAAAAAGAATAAGAAAGATGAGTTTTAGTCAATAAAAAAAGAAAGAAGAGGAAAAATTGAATCAAACAATGATAAAGTAAAAAGATACCTTGATCCAATTGTTCTCTGACTAGAGTATTACTTTAAGCTTCAATCTAATTGTTTTCAGGAAGGAGGAAATTGTAATTTTCATTGTTTGAATTTGAAGAAATGGGAAATACTTGCAATAAGATTTTATTGATTTAGATTTTTATTTTAAGTGAGACTTCACAAGGTTTGATTTTGCTGTATCTAGTTGCTGAGTTTTGAGATAATCAGATAGTTGAAAAGAAAAATCAAAGTCTGTCTCTTTTCTCACCAAATCACCAGAGAGAAGAAGCTTGAGGAACAGTAGAGTATGAAAACTAGAAGAATTGCTGAGGAGCATGAGCCTCCAGACCGTTCTTCTTGTAGCGGTACTAGATGATGATAATGGATAAACTAGGTTTCATTTAGGTTTCAAGGTGCCAGGAATTTCCTTTTTAGACACTCTCAAAAGAATTCCAACAAGATCAAGAATCAATGTTATCATTTTCAAAAAATTTACTGATCTCATTCCAAAAATTAGTCCTCATTTAAACTAGTTGTCAATCATTGCCTTTCATTTATTTTATTGATAAAAGAATAATCATAAAATGTTTTTTTCTCATTTTAATTCAATCTAAAAATATGTTATTGATATTTTATTTATTCAGCCATGTGTTCCCCTTTTTAGTAATTAGGGGTTGTCAAAGTTAGGAAATACACCATTTTTTTTGATCAAATCCACCATTATGAAGGGCGGATTTCCAAAATAAACCTACCCCAGGGTAGGTGTATTTCAAAAATGAGAAATGGCGGATTTCAATCATGAAATCGGCCATTTCTCATCTTCTTAAACCCTTTTATAATTCACACTTCAATTTTTTTTTAACTCACTTGTATTGTTAGCTCACACACCATGCCTAAAAAATCATCCAAAAAGCAACTCACAAGATGATTACAACAAATAAAGTTCTTGATGTTGAAATTTTGTCCCCTGCAAAGAAACCCTCTGGCAATCTTTTTCTGCGTAAAGCTTATTCAAACCTAATTTGTCTTTCTCCCGCAAAAACTGCTCTTAAAACTTGCCGGGCTATCCTCTTGATGAAATCCAGGAATCTACGCTAAAAGTGCCTCCACTTCCTTCACGTCTGATTTGGTGAGAAAACTAGATAAAATAATCTCAAGGTGTCAACATTCTCATTTCTTTTTTCAAATTCTCCAGTCCAACTTGGAACATCTTTTTGTGAAGTCTTATCTGGAATCAAAAACTAGGAACTATCGGAGCTTGCAAGTCAACTCTCATTTCACTTTCAATTTTTTATTAAACACTCATCAAGATTTCATTTCAGAAACAGAACTTTGTCGATCTTATTTGAATCCATCCTGCTTAATTAAAAAATCTTATCATCAAAGAACATCTGTATTCTCCTTCTTTTCAAAACAACACTCATGATGCTTTTCCTCTTCTTGATTGTTTCTTTTTGCTAAAGCTTTTTCTTTTATTTCATTTTCTTTTCTTAATAAAGACCTGTTTGTCTTCTTTCTACTAAAATCAACTCTAAACTTACTGCCATCTCAAATACTAAAAATTATTCTTTGTGGTATGCCTCTTCTCATAACATCTTATTCTTTATTTCTTTCTATTTTTTTATGCTTCTTAAAAAATCCTCATACTTGTTTTTTCCCATAGTGTTGTTTTCTGCGTTTTGTAATAAAATTAAATTTTATCACTTGATATGCATCAACTCTGATTTGGATTCAGACATGGAAACCATTTTCTTATACATCAACCACTGCTTTCAAAAAAAAAAAAAAAAATTAAGAAACTGCAATCTCCCAGGTCAAACAGGTGGGTTTTTTTTTCTCTACTTTTCACTCACCACCTTTTCACTCACCACTCACTCACCTCATATGATTGAATTTTTTTTTCTTTTTTTAAAAAAACTGATGAAAATCCAATTTGCCAGGTCCAAGGAAACCACCACCATTTCACTCCAAAAAAAATGCCAAACTATGTGGTAGAACTTTAATTTGAGCTAAAAATCATACGGATTTCTTTTTTGGTTCAGGAGATATCAACGTTCAAAGTTCTACAAAGTTTTCTCACACCTTGAATTGACCAATTTTTATATTTTACTTAGCTTTATTCTCTCAACTTTAAAAATCCACTCTGCCAGCACCCTTTTCCCTCTTCCACCACCCCTTTCCCTCTCTCAGTGTTGTACATGGAGGGTTCTGTTGGGCAAACAGTTCTCCAGGACCCTTCATGTTCACCTTGTGACAACCTGCTTTTCCTTTGTCTTCTATATAGAAACATCAAAAAATTTTGATTCAGAAATTGGTGTTATTCTTAATCAAATCAAAATATATTATTGGATTGCTTTGAATATTATGCCTCTCAAACGCATAAAATTAACCTTCTCTGCCTTCCTTTCACAAAATAAAACCTAAAAAAAAAATTAAAACTAGTTAATTTTACAAAAAAGAACAATTTCTAAAACATTTTGTTTGAAATTGAATTGATAAGTTCAATAAAAGAAGGAGATTAAATGAATTTATGATTAATCAATATTTTGAAAAATTAATCTATAGCAAATTATCTGCATGTAGTAAAAAAAACAAAAATACTGAATTTTATTCTTTAGAGTGGGTGGTCATACATCTGTTTTACAAATCCAAACTTTGGATCAATTTCATGATGAAGATTAAAACACAATCAATAACAGTGGGCTGCTTTCCATTAGGTGGCTAATTGATTAATTGGGTTTTATTTCTAAACTTTGTTGAACCAAATGTAACTCATTCATTAGGATCAAAAAGAAAGCTCAATTTAACTTAATGCCTTTGGGTATTTTTATTTTTATTTGTTCTGTAAAGTTTTTTTTTAAGAAAGGAATAAATACAAAGAATATATTTTTTTCAATCTGAATCAGAGGAATAATTAAATTCATCAGATCTTATAGTCAAAGGTGGTGTGGTAGTATTTTAGCTTCAGGATTGTCATTTATAGGTAAATCCATGGGAGGAAGTGTTGAGTGAGCTGGAGTGGTTGATGTGAACGGGTTGATATTAGTTTACATCAATCAAAGAAACAGAAAAGAGAACGAAACAAAGAAAAAAAAGGTACTTACCTGGAGTGGTTGATGTGAACGGGTGAGTAACAACTTGGACACATCACCTGCTGCAGGTAAGACAAAAGGGCATGTCGCAGACTGTGACATGTATGTAACTGAGAAAACAGGAAACAGAAAAAAGGACAAAATGTCACATTATGGTGACATGTGTTCACCCTGGTTGGAAGCACACATGAGAGACTCCAACACCCCCCCTTGCTGACAACCAAGACCAGAAAAGAAGGAAAGA
This sequence comes from Uromyces viciae-fabae, assembly GCA_000785685.1. Classification (NCBI taxonomy): domain Eukaryota; kingdom Fungi; phylum Basidiomycota; class Pucciniomycetes; order Pucciniales; family Pucciniaceae; genus Uromyces; species Uromyces viciae-fabae. The sequence goes on from JNCO01001622.1 coordinate 14,050, forward strand.
AAAAAAATTAAAAAGAGAAGAAAAAAAAAAAAAAAAAATCGAATCGCAAGCTGGAGTTGAAGGGAAAAACCGTTTGGACTTTATAAATCGGCGGGTTGAATCCAGACGGGATGTCGTATGGATTTTATAAATCGGCGGGTTGGATCCAGAAGTGATAGAAATAATAAATAGAAATCAGATGATGCCAAACAATTCCCCATAACGGCACAGAAGAACTCGTGGAAGTGGTTTGGTTAGCATATCAGCTCGCATGTTGTGCGTCAAAACATGAATGATGACAATCTTCTTATCGCGCACACACTCTTGTACAAAGTGGTATCTAGCATCAATGTTCTTAGTGCGTGAGTGATGTTCAGGATTATTTTCCAACGCCTCAGCAACTTCATTATCAACATGGAGAGGAATTGCTGTACGAGGTTGAAGATGAAGCTCAATGAGAATGTTGCAAAGCCAGATACCCTCCTTGCACGAATCAGAAAGTGACTTTTACTCGGCTTCCGTGCTTGAGAGAGATACTGTTGCTTGTTTTCTTGATTTCCAGGAAATAGCACCATCCCCGAAATAGTAAGCGTACACAGAGGTAGAGCGACGATCTTCGCGGTCCTCTGCCCTATCTGAATCCGCATAGCCGCAGGAAACAAGTGATCCACCAAGCCTAAGACAAAGATCCTTGGTGGCCACCAGATAGTTCAGGACACGTACTGCTCCTGTCCAATGGGCTACAGAGGGATCTCGGAGATATTGGGATAGTTTGTTAACTGCAAAGGCAACATCGGGACGAGTACATTGGGAAATCCAGAGTAGGCTGCCAATAATTTGATTATATGCACCAGGCGATTGTGGCTGATCTGGAGTGCGGCGAACAAGTTCCTTGAAATGAACAGTGTTGGGGGTGGATAATGACACAGGACCATCCGGGAGGAAACGATCAAATAGGCCTTCTATGTAGTGTGTTTGAGACAGAAAAACATAACCAGAACCAATATTGCGAGTAATGTTTAGTGACAGAAAGTGGTGAAGTTCCTCATTGGCTCCAATCTTGAAATGCTGTCCAAGAGACTGGATAATGGGGTCCACGAATTTGGGTTCACCGACGACAGCTAGATCATCAACATGAACCGTAATCGCCCCAACAAGCTCACCATCAAGAAATTGGAAATACAGAGTAGGATCATATTGTGATTGTGTCAGACCGAGAGAGATCATTTCTTCATGAAGTTCATGATTCCATTGGCGCGGAGATTGTTTGAGACCATAGAGGGAGCGTTGAACTTCACAGACATAGTCAAGATGAGACTCGTCTTCAAAACCTGGTGGTTGTTCCATGTAGACTGGAGAATCCAGATGCCCATTGAGGAATGCAGTTTTGAAATCAACTTGACGACCTTTCCATGTCTTGGCGGCAAGAAGACTGAGAATGAGGAAGAGTGTTTACAGACGTAAGGTGGGCGAGAAAACTTCATCATAATCAATACCATGGATCTGAGAGTATCCCATAGCAACCAGCCTGGCCTTGAGTTTTTGGATGGATTGGTCAGCATGACGTTTCACCTCGAAGACCCACTTGGACTTCACCACTTTTTGGTTATTGGGACGCGGAACTAAACACCAGGTCTTCATGCCAAGAAGGGATTAAAACTCTTTGTCTTCTGCCTTCAGCCACCGTTCACGGTAGGGAGATTTGAGGAGTTGCTTCCAAGTCTTGGGAGTATCAATGTCAGTATCAGCAGTGGCGGATTTGGAAAAATTTCCATACCGATCCGGAGCACGACAAATACGGGTGGAACGACGGGGTGAAGGATTGTCTGTAGGAGCAGGACGCTTGTTTCGGGGAGGACGCGGTGGATCAGGTGCAGACGGTTTGCCGAGAGGGGTTGGTTCTGGTGGGAGAGGTTGAGCAGAAGGGGAAGGGGATGAAAGTGGTGGAGATCTTGTGCTGCTGTGGATTGAGGCTTGGAGCCGACGATCAAAACGTGGTGCAAGATTGAAATCGATTTTTCAATGATCGGGTGAGGGAGGCGGGGGAGCGGGTGGAGAGAGTGTTGGCCAGGGCAGTTCGACAACAATTGGTTCAGGTGGAGTCTTGAGGGGAACACCATAGGGAAAGATAGTGTTGTCAAAGATGATGTCTCTGGACTTGATAACAGAGCGGGTGCCAAGGTCAAAAAGACGAAAACCATTTCCGTCAGACAGGTACGAAAGGAGGATAGAAGCCCATCCTTTGTGGTCAAGTTTCTTGCGGTTTGCTTCAGGTACTTTGTACCAGACGAGACAGCCAAACGGATGGAGTGTTGAGACATTGACGGAGGAAAGGGTAAGGATGTGATTGGGGCTGTGAAAACCATTGGGTGTATGGCATGGGATAGAGTTGTGTGAGAATAAAACATGCCGTAGCGCATCCGCCCAAAAAGACTTTGGAAGATTTGCAGTGAGCAGTGAGCACCATATGAAGTTACCAATTGTGCGGTTGCACGTTCAGCCACTCCATTCAGTTCAGGAGAATGTGGAGGGCCTGGCTCATGATGAATCCCAGAGTTTTGAAGAAAATCTTCAAATGATTTGTTAATATACTCCCCACCATTGTCTGATTGAAGGGCTTGGATTATGAATTTTCCACTCTTCTCGAAGAAAGATTTAAATATTTTGAAGCAGGAGAATGTATCACTTTTGCATTTCGTAGGATAAGCAGTAGTGTATTTAGAACAATCATCTATGAACGTTACAAAATATTTATATCCTTCACATGAGACAGTCTCAAGGGATCCAACATCAGAGTGAATCAGAAGCCCAGGGAGTTTACTGCAATGATCAGACCTGGTTTGAAAAGAAGTACGGTGCATTTTTGACTGGACACAGACTGTGCACCATTGAACGCCAACCTCATTCATTTCAGTCGGGGTGATGTTGTTCAGCTTGAGGAATTTCTTCAGGGGGCAAAAGCCTATGTGAGATAGTCGGACATGATACTCAAACAGTGAGCAATCTGTGGTACAGACAGCAGAGGACGAATGACATGATCTTACCTCTGTTTTCGGGAGATAGTATAGATTTTCTCTTCTATATCCTTTTCCCACAGCAGTACCAGTGATGTTGAAGTCTGAGGTTCTGTAGATGTCGCAGGATTTTGGGGTGAAGACCACACAGAGAGAGGAATCACACATGCCTGCAACTGACAGGAGAGGTTCATGCAGATCAGGCACAACTAGAGTCTTGACTTCGGCAGGTATATCAATGGGAAGAGCAGCTAGACCTCTGTGAGTTGCAAAGACGGTGGAGTGGTCGGCTAGTCAAACAGCGGTTGTATCCCTTTTGAGGTTGGATACACAGCTAGCATCAGGGGTCATGCTGATAGAACAGCCTGATTCTATGTTTGGGTCGAGAGATGCATGGGAAGGAACTGTGACGGAGGAAACCACTTCGGCATGATGGGCAGCAACAGAGCCAGAGTAATCAGATTGCTCAGAATCAGAGTCGCTGCCCAGTTCAACGACGGTCGTCTGACCCGCTTTAGCAATGGATTTGGATGAGGAGGGATGCTGGCGACGCGAGTGATGGTTGTCGGCTCGCTTGTTGGGGCAATCGTTGTAGGGCGTACAACCGGGAAGTTGAGGGTGATCACGATTGTTGTTGTCCGCTGGATTGTCGGCAAGGAGGCGGGCAACGGTCTCACAGGAGGAGAGTACATGGCCTGGTCTTCTGCAGTAGGTACAGAGCAGGCTGCCATTGAATCGAGGTTGCTCGCATTCTTTGGTAGAGGGATTGGCAACGCGGGCGAGGGAGGCCACGGTCAAGTCGCTGTCGGTTCTCGCCTTGCGTCGCAGCTATTCTTGCTTTAGGGCGGCAACAATTTTAGAGGAAGGGACCATGCCCTCGTTCATCAACAAGGACACACAGCTGACCCAGTCGGTTGGCAGGGCAATGAGGAGAGCGGTAGTGTGTATGTCGTTGCTTGTGAGGGGTTTAGCTGGGGTGATCAGCGAGCCCAGGCATTCAGCATACTGCGCCATTTTGTCGATGAGGGGATTGATGTCGTCCCCAGTCATTCGGGTGAGGACCAGCTTGCGTAGCCAGTACATGCGGCCGCTGGAGGAAGAGTCCTGGTGAGCCGCGCAAAGCGCAGCCCACATGGCGTGCGCGTCTCCATCGTGTGCACAAATGAAGCAAAGATTGAAGGGAGAGATAGTGCGCACGATCGATGCACAGACAGAGGAGTTGTCCGCTTCCCAGCTGGGCAAGCATTCTTTTGGGTCGAGTCGCTTTTCGACGATGTGCACGACGTGTGTGGAGCGAAGGAAGTTTCAAAGTACAAAGCTCCAGTCCAAGTAATTGGACTCGGGGCCGGGATGCTTAAGCTGAATGAGGCCAGAGAGCTTGTTGGACAAAGTGTTGGTTGATTCGACATGTGTTGCCATCGTGATGAGCAATGTGACCTGATATGTTCACTGACTCGTCTGAGCACGTAAAAAAAAAAATTAACAGTGGGCGAAGCGGCAACTGAGGCTCATAACCTGTTGAGTGAGCTGGAGTGGTTGATGTGAACGGGTTGAGATTAGTTTACATCAATCAAAGAAACAGAAAAGAGAACGAAACAAAGAAACAAAAGGTACTTACCTGGAGTGGTTGATGTGAACGGGTGAGTAACAACTTGGACACATCACCTGCTCCAGGTAAGACAAAAGGACATGTTGCAGACTGTGACATGTATGTAACTGAGAAAACAGGAAACAGAAAGAAAGGACAAAATGTCACATTATGGTGACATGTGTGCACCCTGGTTGGAAGCACACATCAGAGACTCCAACAGGAAGCCTTAAATTTGATTGATTAGTAACAAGTAGAATTCAAGCACAACATAAAGATTCACTTCTTATCAATTTGTTTTTGTTTTACTACAATCTTATTATTATTTTTATGATAGTGAATAGCAGAGATTAACATGAACAAAAAAAAGACAAGAGAATCATTGATTGAACTAGATTAGTTTGATTGCAAAAAACTCATCTTAATTCACTAGTTCTCTTACTTTTTAAATTTTTTGTTAGTTTATTTTTAATGAGCTGAAAACATGGAGTCAAATTTTTGAGTGATTCTAAAAAAACGGTACAACATTTGGATGAGCTTGGCAACTAAATTGATACAAGCAGAAGGTATATCACCTTTCTTGTCTACTGATAGAAGAATAAATGTCTACTGATATAACAATAAATACAAGATAAGTATATAATGACAATCTGAATTGATATTGGGATGTAAGAAAAAAATGAACCTTTTCAATTTATATTCATATCAAAGGTAAGAAGCAATAAATAAGGAGTGCTGACGTGGAATGAGGTCACGTTTGTTTATATCTTTTTCCAAAAAAATCAATTTTTTAGTTATTAACTTTGATATGTCCATGGTGAAATAACTAATTTTTTTCAAAAAAAGAATGGCTGATTTGAAATGGTGAATTTGGTTGAAATCCGCCATTGATTTTGTGATTTCAAACTAACTTTGATACCCCCTGTTAAATCAATTTATTTAAAATCTGAAATCTCAAGGAATCAATATAGGTCTCACCGGGCATGATGGAATATCAATTCTCCATAACACCCTCTCAATCAGTGTCTCAAGGCCTTCCGCACACCTTGCTTTCAGTTTCATCAAGTGCTCATTCTGATTTGTCCGGCGCAGAATCCCTTCCTAATTTAGCTCAAACTCAGACCACAAAAAGTCAGCTTGTTAGTACTCAGACAAATTTCTCACAACTGTCTGGTCATCATCTTAAATTGACCTGCTGCTGGAGCAACACAGATGACACCCTCTTAATCTCCACCTTGACCGATCAGCACACAATTAATCCCGAAACCATGAATGGTTTCAAGACCTCTGCTTGGTTGGCTGCATTGCGGGCACTAGGGGGCTCCAAAAAGGCCAGTGGATCAAAATCAAAGGACTCCTCAGCTTTTCACTCCTGCAACAATGGGCCGTTACAGTTACATGTATCTGTAAAGTATCGTAAAGTAACTTTTTTTCGATACAATTTTCAAAAAATGCATGTATCAGAAGTTTTTTCAGGGTAACAGTTAACACATTCATCCAAAAAAAAAAAAAAAAAAAATGTAACTGAATCGAAATGGTCCCTCAAGAACGATAACAATAACAGAAACTCAAGAAATTCACTATTTATTGAATGTAACGTTCTAAGAAGTTACAATACATTGTATCATAACTTCAAGGAAAAGTTACGATGCATGGTTTGATCCTGCACTTTTTTTGGATTTGTACTATTTTTAATTTGATTTCATTTTTACTTGCACTGTAATGACTGTTATCAACAAATGAATGTCCCCAGGTCATCAATAGACCCGGGATCTTTCACCTAATCAACAAACATATATTTTAAGTTTTTGATTTTTTTATTTTATTTTATCTTATTTTTATTTTTTATTTTTGAAATTTTGAGCTATTAATTAATTGTGCAGTGTGGTTCAATTTTCAACCAGACAGCTTGAATTTTGATGTCTGCCTATGTATAATCAATACCAATTGAATTTCTTAAACAAAATTAAAACACAAAAACACAAAAATATAACAAAATAATCATAACTAAAAAATAAAAAACATAAATATTTTTGTATCTTTTTGATTTTTGTATTTTTTTTATTTTTTAGTTATGATTATTTGGTTATATTTTTGTGTTTTTGTGTTTTAATTTTGTTTAAGAAATTCAATTGGTATTGATTATACATAGGCAGACATCAAAATTCAAGCTGTCTGGTTGAAAATTGAACCACACTGCACAATTAATTAATAACCAAAATTAATTGTGCAGTGTGGTTCAATTTTCAACCAGACAGCTTGAATTTTGATGTCTGCCTATGTATAATCAATACCAATTGAATTTCTTAAACAAAATTAAAACACAAAAACACAAAAATATAACAAAATAATCATAACTAAAAAATAAAAAACATAAAAAAATCGTATCTACAAAAAATTAATTAAAAAAAAAAAACAAGAAAAAAAAAGAAGACAAAAGAAAAGAGAAAAAAGGAAAAATAAAAGAACATAAAAGAAAAAATAAAACAACAGGAAGGTATTGATTATACATAGGCAGACATCAAAATTCAAGCTGTCTGGTTGAAAATTGAACCACACTGCACAATTAATTTTGGCTTTAATTAAGCGCTAAAACCACAATAGCCTATCATGTAAATGTTGTATATAACATATTGGCCGTGCCGATGTTGTATCTACAAAAAATTAATTAAAAAAAAAAAAACAAGAAAAAAAAAAGAAGACAAAAGAAAAGAGAAAAAAGGAAAAATAAAAGAACATAAAAGAAAAAATAAAACAACAGGAAATAAAAAAGGAAAGAAAAAGAAGAAAAAAGAAAAAAGAAAAAAGAAAAAAGAAAAAAGAAAAAAGAAAAAAGAAAAAAGAAAAAAGGAAAAATGAAGAAAGAAAAGAAGGAAGAAAAAATAAAAAAGAAAAAGAAAAAGAAAAAAGAAAAGGAAAAGGAAAAGGAAAAAGAAAAAGAAAAAGAAAAAGAAAAGGAAAAGGAAAAAGAAAAAGAAAAAGGAAAAGAAAAAGAAAAGAAAAGGAAAAAGAAAAAGAAAAAGAAAAAGAAAAGGAAAAGGAAAAAGAAAAAGAAAAAGGAAAAGAAAAAGAA
>KN361338.1:559-21395 GCA_000785685.1 Uromyces viciae-fabae
TTTCATTCCCACCCTGCTCAAATATTTGATTCAACTGTTAGTTGAGTGTTAGTTGAGTGGTTAGTTGAGTGGTTAGTTAAGTGGTTAGCGTGTGTAGCGCAGCGTAGCGTAGTTTTCATTCAGCTACGCTACGCTGATTGTTGGGAAAAAGTTACGCTACAGATTCTTCAAAATTCTGTTAGCGGAGTAAAAGCTATGCTAACTGTTAGTGTAGCAGATAAGATTTTCAACTAATGCTACAAAAAAAAATTCAATGAAAATTTTCCGCTACGCTAACTGTTAGTGTAGCGGAATAAAATTACAACTAACGCTACACAAAGTGGGAAGAAAAAAAAAAAGTGCTACGCTAACGGTTATCGGTTGTGTAGCGTAGTGGCCCACTGTTGCCCTGGGGTAGGTGTATTTCACAAATCCCCCATTAATAATGGCGGATTTGATGTGTAGCGTAGTGGCCCACTGTTGCCCTGGGGTAGGTGTATTTCACAAATCCCCCATTAATAATGGCGGATTTGATCAAAAAAAAAAATGGCGGTTTTCTAATGGCGAATTTCCTAACTTTGATACCCCCTATTGTGGACAATTATTTTTTTGGTTAGAATGTCAGAGAGGCTCTCTTTTACAAAGGAAGGTAAAGCTAATTTTTACAGATAGAAAAAGTTCTGCAACTGTTTTATTCTCAGACCATTTACATTTACGAGAATAAAAAAAAAAAAGATTTTCATGATTATAAGTACTCCCTACAGCTCAATGTTTCCATACTTCATTCAAACATGAGATGTTTATTTTTTTTATTTTTTATTTTTGAAGTAAAAGGCATTCTTTTGTATTAATTTATTTTCTATTTAACTTTAAATTAATTAATTAATTCAAAAAATGAATGTCAACTCAATAAATTTCAGATCTTTTGAAATAGTTACTCCATCTGATAAAACCCAACCCTACATTTTAGTAAGTCATTTAATCTACTTAACTCTTACCTTGAACTAATTTATTATTATTATTTTTTAGTACTGCATTGAAATTACTACAAAGTTTAACTCTTACTTTATCCATCGACGCTATTCTGATTTTGAACGCTTGTATAATGCTCTCAAGCTTCAACTGGATCCTAATATCGCTCGTCGTTCACTTCCTTGCCTTCCTCCAAAGTCATCTAGCTTTGTAGCGTATCTTACTGGATCAAGCAATTTAATTAATCAACCATCGAAAATCGCAGATCGTCAAGCAGGACTTGAAAGATGGCTCAAAACAGTAATTATTCACAAGGACCTCAAAGATGTGACCTCTCGTAGTAATGATTTAATTAATTTTTTACAACTCCCTAATAATTTACCAGCTTCCTCATCAATGGAAATCACTACATCATCTAATCCTTTCACTTCTCAATCCTGGCTTACTGAACATCATGAAATTAAAGTTAATCTCAAAGAAATTTATGATATGATTTCTCGTCGAGATGAACTTGTTCAAGAATCTACTTCTAACTCAACTAATAATCTTATCCAAGTAAATCAAATTAACCTAGAAGCCAAGAAAACTTTATTAAACATATCTATTCGTCTTAGTCGATTAACACAAAGTTTAAAACTTTTTGCTCAATCAACTAATCCTAATGCACCATCAATATTAACAGAAGGAGAATATTCACGAAGAATGCAACTTATATCTACATTACAAGATGATTGTGAACGATTAAATAAAATTACAATCTCAAATCAATCCAAATTAGGAACTGGAATTAGACAAACAAATCAAATTATTTCAAATGAAACCGCATTACAAGAAAGAAAAGAGTTATTAGGAAATCATTCTAATAATAAAAGGTTAACAACAAGAGTATTAGGTCCAAATGCAAGTAAAAATAAAATTATTCCAATAGAAGAAACTAATAAAACTAGACCAATGGAGAATAGACAACTAATGGATCATCAACTTAATCAAGTAATTGGACAAAATCAAGAAGCTAAATTGAAATCTTTGACAGAAATTTTATTAAGACAAAAACAAATTGGATTAATGATTAATCAAGAAATTTTAGAACAAAATGAAATTTTAGATGATTTAAATAAAGACGTAGATTCAACTTCACGTAATTTAAAAGATGCGAGAAAGAAACTTGATCGACTGGGTTGAAATTTATAATTTCAATTATTGAACATGTAATTTTTGAATGGTATTTTTTTTCTTTTGATTTGATTTGATCTTTAGTCATAACCACATTTGGTATTTACATAGATATTTATAACTAGTTTTTCTTTTCTTATTGAATTTGAAATAAACATCAATATGATTTTAATTATTTCTAAAAAAAGCTTTCCGAGTGACGATTCTTTTACATGAAATGATTATTTTGAAATTTAACTATTGTAAAAAAAAAAAAAAAAACAAATACTATCTTTTAGCAAGTTTTACAAGATTCTAATTTTATTTTTTCGATTTCCTGATTTGAATTATTTTTATTTGTTTTTGTGCTGATTGAATTTGAGATGGGTTGGATGCTTTCAAGGTATTCTCTTTTTAGTTTTTGTTGTTCAAATTCTGCTTCTCTTTTATCTTTTTCTAATCTTAAACGAATTCGTTCTTGATCCCTTATCACACCTTGATACATTGCCTTGATTAAAAAAAAAATATCAGGGTATAAACAAACTAAAACTATAATTTTATAATTGACTTACGTCTCTTTCGGATGTTTGTAAGAAGTGAACACCCCAAACTGTTAATCCAGTGATTGATGAAGTTAAAATTAAAGTTATTTTGGCTATTTTAGACATTTTTATAAAATACAATAAAAATTAAAATTTACATTCTTCAATTAACTTGTGACAGGCTGCACTTCCATTCCAAACCAACTACAAATAAGTGTTAATCAACAAAACATGGTCAGTCAACCTATTTCCTTCATACAATTTATCTACTAATTTAACTCTTCTCTCAATAGGCTCCATCGAAGAAAGCCGTAAAAAAGTCCGATAGAAATGACCTAAATCGGAGCAGGTCTCAAAATGGTCGAGTCATAAAGGCAGACTGGGCGGATTCATTCAAGAAGGTCAGTCACTTCAGGTTAGCTGATCATTTAACTCAGTTTTATATTTAAACGATCATCTAAGCTTTCATTCCTATTTCCTTCTGATCTCTTCATTTTTTTTTTTTTTTTTTTTTTGGGGTTGGAGTCTCAGATATGACCCTGCTTAGCACCATCTCAAATGAAGCAATCAATGACAATTTGAAAAAACGTTTCTCTAATGCTGAGATTTATGTCTGTATCCCGTTATCTTCATCTTCACTAATTCTTTTCATGTTATTTATGTAGCACTAATTAGGCCTTTTTTATTTTTTTTCAGACTTATATTGGTCATGTACTGATCTCAGTCAATCCATTTCGGATGCTACCCATTTATGGTCCAGAAGTATTAAAATCTTACAAAGGAAAGAATCGATTAGAGATGCCACCCCATGTCTATGCTGTAGCAGAAAGCATGTATTACAATATGATAGCTTATTCAACAAATCAATGCGTCATCATTTCTGGAGAATCGGGTAATTCTCATCTTCCATTTTTAATTGCTTTTCATTTTTTTCTCTTCTTAATTTAGTGTCTCTAATCTTTATATGCTCTTCTCGTTTTAGGAGCTGGTAAAACTGAAGCCGCGAAGAAGATCATGGAATACATTGCTGCAGTAGCCGGAGAAGAACATGGTGCAGCCAGTACAGGTATTACAGGCGTTAAAGATATGGTTCTGGCTACTAATCCACTTTTAGAAAGTTTCGGTTGTGCTAAAACTCTACGGAACAATAATAGCAGTAGGCATGGTAAATATCTAGAGATCGAATTTGGACCCAACGGGGAGCCGATCGGAGCCCTGATAACAAACTATCTTCTTGAAAAGGTCTCAATTTAGGCTTAATTTCTTATTATTAACTCATCTTGATAATTATTCCTCTGATTCATCTTTCCCCCCCTTTTTTTTTTTCGTTTCTTTCCCCACATCTAGGGCAGAATAGTAGGTCAAATTGACGATGAACGTAATTTTCACATATTTTATCAATTCACTAAAGGAGCTTCACCACAACAACGAGAAGAATATGGCATCCAAGACCCATCAGCTTATCAATATACATCTCGTGCTGGCTGTTTGGATGTACCACACATAGATGACGTTGAAGAATGGAATAACACATTACAAGCAATGCAAACTATCGGATTGAGTGCGCAAGAGCAATCCAACATTTTACGAATGCTGGCTACAGTTTTGTGGTTGGGAAATGTTCAGTATGCAGAAGACCCATCAGGAAATTCATATGTTGCGGATGAGAGCGTGGTGGAATTTGTTGCTTACCTATTGGAAGTCGACGTACACATGGTGAAAAAAGTATTGACGACACGGACGATGGAAACTCAACGGGGAGTAAAACGTGGTAGTGTATATGAAGTCCCTTTGAATACAGTTCAAGCGGCAGCTGCCCGCGATGCTTTAGCTAAAGCGATATATAACAACTTGTTTGAGTGGATCGTCGCACGGGTTAACATATCTATGAAATCAAAGACATCTGCAGCTTATATAATCGGTGTACTTGATATTTATGGTTTTGAAATTTTTGAACGTATGTAAATTTTATCTATCTGAGCAAATGGATCATCAAAATACTCATGTTTTATTCATTGTTTTCAATACTATTTCAATTGACTACTTTCTTTTCTCTGGAACAACCCCCCAGACAATTCTTTCGAGCAATTGTGTATTAATTATGTCAATGAGCGGCTTCAGCAAATTTTTATTGAACTAACTTTGAAGAAAGAACAAGAGGAATACGCATCTGAAAAGATAACTTGGACTCCCATCAAGTTTTTCAACAACAAAATTGTTTGTGATTTAATTGACGAAAAGCGCCCTCCAGGTATTTTTGCGGCCATGAACGACGCCACAGCCACCGCCCATGCCGATTCATCTGCAGCAGACAACTCGTTTTCTCAACGTACGTCTATGCTGGCGAGTAATCCGCATTTTGAAGCCCGTGGGAACAAGTTTTTAATCAAACATTATGCTGGCGATGTCTTATACGATATTCAAGGAATGACTGATAAGAATAAAGATGCATTGGGCAAGGATCTTCTTGAATTAGTTCAATCATCAGCCAACTCATTTATTACTGGACAGTTATTTACGGAAACCATCGATCCTAACTCCAAAAAGCGCCCGCCTACTCAGGGAGACAAAATCAAAGTTTCCGCTAATGCACTCGTGGAAAAGTTGATGCGTTCTCAGCCATCATATATTAGAACCATCAAGCCTAATCAATCAAAGTCACCCACCGAGTACGACTCGCCGGCAATCTTGCATCAAATCAAATATTTGGGTTTGCAAGAGAATGTCCGGATAAGACGAGCTGGCTTTGCTTATAGGAACGCCTTTGAGCAAGTTGTTCAACGTTTTTATCTTTTGTCACCGGCAACTTCCTATGCTGGTGACTACATTTGGAATGGTGATTCTCGATCTGGCTGTGAGAGAATATTAAAAGACGTCGGTATTGCACGCGAGGAATGGCAAATGGGGACTACAAAGGCTTTTATCAAAAACCCTGAAACAGTAAGCTGCTTGTCTCCTATGAGTGAAGATTGAAGCGGCTGATTGCCCCCCCCGCTTTTTTTTTGCAGCTTTTTGCCCTTGAGCACATGCGTGATCGGTATTGGCATAACATGGCCGGGAGGATTCAAAGAGCTTGGAGAAATTATGTTAGATACCGGCACGAATGTGCTACACGAATTCAAAGAGCTTGGAAAAATAACAAGGAAGGAATCGTTTATCTTCAATTAAGAGATTCTGGACATGCGGCGCTCGGTGGTAGGAAAGAACGTCGAAGATTCAGTTTATTGGGATCGCGTAAATTTCTTGGGGATTACTTAAATGTCGGGGGCGTTGGTAATAAGGCTCAAAAAAGTGCAATTGGAGATATGTTATACACCAAGATGGCGTTGAATGCAAATGAACGGGTAGTTTTTAGTTGTAAAGCACAGATTTTGGTCTCTAAACTGGGTCGATCAAGCAAACCGTCACCTAGATTTTTGGTATTGACAGATCGTGCAGTATATATCCTGATAACTCAACTAGTGGCTAGCAACGATGGGCAAAAACGTTCAGAGACTATGGTGGAGCGGAAAATCAATATCGCCGCGATACCTTCCGTTGCTGTGTCTCACCTTAGAGACGATTGGATTGTTGGTCATTATCTTCTCATTTATCTTTTTTTAAAAGAACCGCCTAGTAATCTGATCTTCTTGTAGGTTCTCAATGTCAGCAATACAGAAGAGCAGGATCCTGTTTTATCTTGTGTTTTCAAAACTGAGCTTTTGACGCGTTTGAAGCAAATGTCTCAATCCTCAATCGCCATCAATATTGGGCCTACGTAAGTGTCTGCTTGGCGCGGCTCTTTAACCCTTTCATAAGATGTTCATTTTTTGGCAAAATTGGTGTTGAATAGGGTCTCCTACCGCAAGAAGAAAGACAAGATGGCTGTAATTAAATTCCAAAAAGATGAGACGATTCAGCGAGGTGATGTTTATAAAAGCCATACAGTTTCAGTAGCTTCTGGCCTACCAGCGACAAGTACATCTGCACCCTTTCCTAAGAAGAAACCTGGTTTAGTTAGACCAATCACAAGTGGTAAATTACTACGAAAGGGCGGGCCTTCCGAAAATGTAAGTAATATTCGGGTCTATGAATATTTTATTTTCTCCGTTTCTAAGCTTAAACTTGATCCTTAGAAACCGAGGCCACAATCTCGTCCCGCTCCACAAGTGCGACCTCTGCCGGGTGGTGATACTAGAGCGCCTGCTATCACAGGCTTCAAAGGAGCAACTGGGTTGGCTGCACCACCACCACCACCACCCGCGCCATTAAGCTCTGTAGCTCGCAATGGTCCTCCAAAAGCCGCAGTCGTTCCTCCCCCACCGCCTCCACCGTCAAGCTTTCCGAATCATGCGCGTGCAGTGGCTCCTGCCCCGCCGCCACTGCCGATGAAGCCTGCAATTCAACCTGAATTTCCCAAGTATTTGGCGTGCGTATATTTTTTACATGTAATTTCCTGTATGGCTATTCATCCGCCTTGACTTATATATTTTCTTTTTTGTTATAAAGTATCTGCGCATTCGAAACTGAAGAGCCTGGTGAGATGGCCCTCAATAAAGACGACTCAGTTGAGTTAGTACAGGAATGTGAGCTTCCAAGTACCTATCTCTTTTAAATATCAACTTTTTCTGATGAGGATGTTTATTACATTTTCATTTCCAGCGGATAATGGTTGGTGGCTGATCAAAAAAGGAGGTGAACAAGGATGGGCGCCATCAAATTACTTACAACTTCTAGCTAATTCACCGCGGCCTGTAGCACCCCCGCCACCGCCACCTGCTGTTGAGAAACCGATCGCTTCAATGGGTTTGGGTTTTAAGGCGGCGGATTCTTCTGCTGCCCCCGTGGCAGTGATGCCAGGCATGGGGCATGTGAATGGATTAGCTGGAATTTTAGCAGCCAAAAGAGCAGCAGCAGCGGAGGCAGGTCAAACTAACCCAACTGTAGCCTCACCAAACATCCAAATTGCTTCACTTCGGACCGGAGAAGCGAAAGGACCCCCACCCCCACCACCGAAACCAAAACCAAAACCAAAACCACCTATTGTAGCCCCAAAACCTACTGGAATGGGTCAAACTCCCCCTGTCGTCGCTAATAAACCTAGTCCTAACCTTAATACTCGACCTGCTGGCCATTCTGGCGTAAGTCAGCTCGATCTGGCTGCTGCAATTGCTAAACGAGCAGGTCGAACCGGATGATTCTCAAAAAGAAAAATTGTGAACTGTTTTTCAATTCTACCAATTTTTATTTCAAGTTGTTATTTTTATGTTGTAATTATTTTATGTTATTCTTTTTTTTCTTTTTCTGATAATTATTATTTATTCATGTAGACATCAAGGACTATTACATATTGTAGATCTAAAAAGTATATCCTGTTATCTTCTTTATTAAAATTTACACCTTTTTTGAAAAAAGTTTCGTGTGCGTTACTATGACGGTCATCCATTCAATGAACAATGAGATAACTAGCTATCATTATTGCGTATGAAGGGTGTGTAGGGAAAGCTGAGATGTCCGAGCGGTCTAAGGAGCTGGATTCAAGTATCATTCTTCTGCGTTATTAACGTGGACATCCCAGTAGGGCAACCTGCGGGGGTTCGAATCCCCCTCTCAGCAACTTTTTTTATCCTGGCCGGCACACATTCTTGCATCTCTCCTCTTAATCTCATTTTTGGTGTGTTGATAAACTGAGATTTTTTTGTGTCATTTCGAATTATATTTTTATATGCTCGCTATTTCATTTTTGCTTTTATCTCTTTCTTTTTTTTAGTTTTGTGTGAATACAGCTTTTGAAATGCTATGTGGTAGCACAAGTTGCCTTCATGTACAATCACATAGCTAGATAGATTATGATGTAACTTTGTGATTCCAGATGGAATTCTTTTTTCAATATTTTCTTTCACTATTCATGCAGGAAAAAAAAAAAAAAAGACAAACACAATTGGAATATCATACAAAATATAGATTGTTAAGTCATAAAACTTAAACATGGTGTACATGAGGATCTTGTAGAAGCAATTATGATAAAATCATTTGGCATTAATCTCAAAAAAAAAAATATAAATCAATTTTTTTTCTTAATTGGACAAAATGGAAAAAGAAAAGCAATAAAGAAAAAAATACAAAAAAAAAATCAAGGGCGTGTAGCTGACTGAGCATTAGGAGAAAATAATGATGAGAAAAAATAAGTAAAACACTTGTAATTGCTCTGGTGGCTGCCATGCCAGAAATTTTTGCCTTCTTCTTGTTGCTTTTATGTTCCTTTCCTTTTTTCCTGTCCATTGAAAACACTAAAATATGTATAACTTTGTAAAAATTCAATGAATTAAGAGCATCCATGTTTGTGTGGTTAATTTGACCAGTCAAGTTGACAACCGGTTAACTAAAGCAAACAGTTTAAAGTGCCATTGTTGCATTTTCACCAGCTAAATGTACCCATTACCAAGTTTTCAGTGAGTTTTGACAGGAGGAGTATGGATTTGAAAGACTCAAATCTTTAACTGACTGGCTAACCTCCTACAAATTTGTAGGAGGATAGTCAATTTTTAATGAGTTGACTTTTTAGCTGGTGCCCAATGCAGAAACACCGCGAGTTAACTTAGCCTAACCGGTTGAGTTGACCAGACAAATGTGGATGCTCTAAACCCACCCGCGCACTCAATAAATAAATTATCTAAAACTTTCTTCCAGACACTGTATGTACATGTCTATGCTATGTATTGAAGATATTATACTTCATGAAATAAAACAAACATTAAAGATAGATATAGATTAGAATTAAAACTATAAAAAAAAACATTTCATCTTAAAATAACTTTTTGAGATTACAGTTGAATTTGGTATGCCCTTCAGCAGGTTTTTCCCTTGTAGGAAAAACCTTCCAGAAATCATAGTATCCCCTTTAAAAAACCCTATTTGAAGGCATACTATGCCCCACCAGTTTTTTTTCTTTTTTTCACATTTCAAGCCTGTTTAGGGGAATATCATGTCCTTTCACATGCTATCATTCTAGAAATCTTATTATAGATCTATGCTGTTTTACAGGATAAGTTTCCTCTATTTTCCTCAATTGCTGCATTATTTTATACAACAGATTCTGAAATTTGATATATTCCCTTAGGTGTTTAATGCCCTTGAGCAGGTACACCATTAGATAGTTTTGACTTGAATTAAAAATATGATGAAACTTTGAGAGATGGGTTTTTATTTAATGTGAAAGTATGTTGATTCTGATTTGGGTTCAAAATGGGTATTTTAATTTTTATGATATCCTATTATTCAGTATGGTACCAAAAAGAAAGAAAAACCCAATTTTTTTCAAAAACAGAATGAATTTTAATTTATTTCTTAATTTATGTGCAAACATACTGTTTTTTTTTTTTCTCTTGACTTATCATCTCTCACTTTGTGATGAAGAATGATTGTTGCCAAAAAAAAAAAGAAAGAAGAAAAAAAGTATTGTTTTGAAATTAAATTCTTGATTCATAGTTCATAAGAAAGTAAATCCAAAAGATGCAAAAAAATGTATTTGGTCTAGTAAATAGGATTCAAAAGGTAGGCCCCCTCAGCTGATGTTCTTTTTTTTATCAGCACCACTTTTTTTTGTGTCTGGTCTCAGATGCAGGAATTTTTGAATCAATCTTCCCCCCGCCATGGCCCAAGGCTATAATATGCATGTAAATTCCTGTATCAGAAACCAGTTGCACAAAAATGGCACTGAGATAAAAACATCAGTTGCGGGGGCCAATCTTTCTGTTCTTAGTTGAAAGTTAAAATCTTGGGTGACTTGAATAAGAGCATGAAAATTATTTTTATTAAACTTTTGTCAAACTATCTCATAATTGTTAGTGCATTATACCATACTGTTGAATTCTAGGTAACTTTAACTTAAATATCTTTTACAACTATTACTATACTAAACTATCTAAATTAAACTATTACTCTACTACTACTATCTATTACTAATACTACTCTGAAAACTATCAATTTTGCTCTATCTACTATTAAAACTACTATACTATCCATTTCTTGTAACTTCAGTTATAATGCCTGCACTTGAACAGAAGGAAAAAAGGAAAGGAAAAAAAGTACAGATAGCACATAAAAAACATAAAAAGGTATCTCCCCCAAGGGAAACATTCAATTTTACTCTGATTAAATATAGTCTGACATCTAAATTCAAGCCATCTGGTGAAAAATTGAACCAAACTGCACTGTTAATTGTAAAGCCCGTGGACGCCTGATGGGCAGCCAGAGCCGGCCCTGTTTGTTTATGAGTTTAATGAGCCAGGCCATGTCTGCACCCAGGTTCAGACGGCCTGACAGAAACTCAGCCCAATTGTTGACCCTACTCTGATAGCTTTCCACCAGCAGGAATCTTTTTTACAATAATTGCCTGTTAATTTAAAAGGACACATAATTTTTCTAATATTTCCTAATTTTCCTTCTGCTTTTTCCCCTCTATATTTTCCAAGTTTGTCACACTGGTAAACATATCTATTTTTGGTGTTATCAGAATTAACAATGGCTAACCCATAGCCATGGTCTTTAGACCATTTTTTAATGGCTTCAATGAGCTCTTCCCTGGTTTGATATTAATTCTCAGGGGGTGGAATAATATTGGGTTCATTAACTTCTATTTCTTGTTTGTGAATCTATAATTTTTCATCCAAAATTGGAGGAGGCAATTGGGGCTCAACAGAGGCACATGTTGGCTCATCTGAGGCAGGTTGGGAGGCAGTGATAGGAGATTGTGATGACATCTTGGTTCTGAGATATATATTTCACCAAGGTCCAAATAATATTTTTTAAAAAAAAGAACAGAAATGAAGAGGAGATTTGATAAGAAAGATGAGAAGAGTTTGGGGTATTACCATAGAAAGAATAATGAAAAAGAGAAAAGAGAAAAACAAAAACAAAAAAGGGGGCAAAAAGAAATAAAAAAAACCATGCATCAGCTTATGGGCTTATTTAATTATTGGAGGTGCTAGTTTATTCTTTGAAAAAATAGGGAGTAAAAGAGAAACAGGGTACTTTAAAACTGATTGGTTTTGTGGGGTAGACCTGGTTTATGGATGCCTAGAAATATTCCTACTACAAAAATCAAGGAAAAAAATAAAAAATAAAAAATAAAAATCATTTTTTTTTTCTTGGTGGATTTTCCAGGGTCTTGGGATCATTCTGTAAGGGTGGTTGCATTAGGTTATAAATATTGAGCGCCGTGGAGGGGCTTACCTGGAGAGAATCAATCAATAATTAAAAAAAAGAAAAAGAAAAAGAAAAAGAAAAAAGAAAAGAAAAAAGAAAAGAAAAGGAATTTTTTTAATCAGTTATAGTCTTTTTGGAACCTATTAATCTCCCCATAAATCACGTGAAATTAGGCTATGGGGGTGTAGGGTTTCAACTGGGAATAATTAATTATATGAAACAAAAATAAAGAAAAAGTCAGAAAAAATAGCTAAATTTTATTTTATTTTATTTCAAGTTTTATAAGTGTAAAGAATAATTTAGATAATTTTTTCTTACCTGGGAGATTTTTTTTTTGGATGAGTTATGATTTTTTTAAGTTTAATCTTTTGAGTTGCTTTTTTTCTTCTTTTTGGTTTGCTTCTCTCATTTGGAAAATTTTCAGAGTTGAAGGGAGCAAACAGACCCCACCCATCAACTCTATTGCCTTGGAATCCCAAAAATTGTGGGTTTATCTGGTGTGGTGTTTTCCAGTTTTAAGACAAAAAGTCCACACCGCCCTGCAACATCATGCACCTGTCAAAAAGTGGTGCACAACAGATTTTGGGTGGTGCAAAAAACAACCCCCTATTTTTATTATTTTAATTATAATCAATTTTAAAAGTAATATTTTAATTTTTTAATGTTTTTAATTTTAAAAATACTTTTATTGTTTCTTCAATTTGCTTCATTGCCTGGTTAATCAATCTACATAAATCAAAAATAAAAATAGAAGAACAATGACCTCAGTGACATCATTCTATTTGAAGATTGTTTTTTAATTTTCTAATGTTAATTTTCAATTCTTTTATTTTTCAATTTTTATTCCGCATTTCAATTTTTATCACTGCCAGTATGATTGTATCAGATTCGTTCAACTGGTGTTACATCAGTTGGAAAAATCTGATATTATATCAGACAAAACTGGCATTTTATCTAACTTAAATGACATTAGATCTACCCAACATGATATTAAATCTAAAAAAACAGACATTTCATCTACTCAACCTATTTAATATCAACACCTATGATTTCATATCACATTTTTATGTCTGATGCAACTGTTTGGCCCATGGAAATAATGTCAGATAGAAAAATCTGTAATAAGGTCAGTTATGTTGATATTAAACAGGTTGAGTTGATACAATATCCTCTATGATAGATATAATATCATTTGTGGTAGATTTAATATCAGCTCTAGTAGATACAATACTCATTTTGCCTGATATAATATCACATTTTTTTGTCTGATTTAATGTCAGATTTGGGAATCTGATACAATCATCCTTGCAGTGTATTCCACATTTCAATTTTTATTCCACATTTCAATTTTTCAGTCAAAATGTTAATAGTTTTTAAATATATAAAATTTTATTTTATGTATATTTTTTATTTCAATTTTAAATTAATTTAAAATTATTTTTAAAATAATTTTTTTAAATAAAAATTATTCTTTTTAATCACCTTGTCTAGTTTTTGTTAAGTCTTTATAGACAAAGAAACTCAACTAAAAATGTATCTGTGATTTTTCATTGTCAGTTTTATTAACTGAAATAATTTTTTTATCGTGAGTTTTTTTAACTGAAATTAAGTTTTTAGTTTTTTATAAAATAAAATTACAAAACTAATATATAGAAAAATTAATTAATTTCCATTTTTAATTTTATTTTTTAAATTTTATTTTGAAAAAGCACATACAACATTTTTGTGGTTTAGTTTGTTTTCTTTTTCTTTTTAATTTATTTTTGTCATTTTGACAATTGAGACATGGAAAAATTAAAATTATGTTACAAAATATGGGCCAAATATTGTAGCCTAATGTATTGGCCCACTTTTGGAATAAAGGTTGTGTTCTACTCAAAGGAAAATGAAATCAGAGATGGTACCTTGGAAATATGGCAAGAGTGGTTTGATAATGCAACAAAGGCCAGAAATAAGTATAAAAAAAATCAATGGTCTTAGATGAGGATTGAGCCCAGTATCAAGTAGTTGACATAGTCTGTAAGCTATATAGGGAAGTTAGTTAGTGATTTTTGAATGAAAAACAATGAAAATGTGAGAATTAGAGCAATTTTTACTTAGCCGGAGGCCCAATTATTGTGGTTGTACCTGTGGTTACCTTCAGGTGGTACCAACGCTGAAACAACACAATCCAATCTGATACTACCATGTTATTGCACATCATATCCTTTTTTCAAATACCCAGATTTTCAGAATCTGGGTATTGTATCTAAGGTACTCTTGCGATATCATGTATTGTATTGCTGAAAAATACCAAAGTATCACCCGTATTGGTATTGTATCACCGGTGCCCATACATCAAGCAATAAATCTAACAATTATTGCATTCAAAGATTTAAATTTAAAAAAGAAGGGGGGGAGCAACATGCTTGTATTACTAAATATCTATGCAATTGCTATGATGGCCTCCTGAGTCAACATTTTGGAATTTTTATGAGCTTTCTGGTTGTTTTGATATTTTGGTTGAATCATATATTGCTTTCTGATTCTCAATTTTTTTTTTTTGAGAAGTTCCATTGTGTAAGAATAGTGGGTTGGCAAGCACTCTGGAAGATTGAAAGGCAGAAACTTGGGTTGAGATTGGTTTCTATTAAAACTGTGTCCTCATTGAGATATGGTTTGTTGCATGAGTGCATCTTGAAAAGCATTCTTTTCAATTCAGGTTCAGTGGTATTATCCAGAGTTTTGTTGATAAATTTCTTGATATACCAGTATTCAGATATAATTAAGCATCCTGATGAAGTGTCCCCCTCCATTTTTTTAGTGATGAAATAGAATTCCTGTGGAGGAGAGACTTGTTCAGGTAAACTAGTACCACATTAGAATCAAAACAAAGGGATAAGAATTTTGACTCACTCTCAGAGTGCTTTTTCATGAGTCTAACATATACCACTTGCCTCTAGAGATCTCAGTATTATTGTAGTAGTTTTTAACTCCTTCCCGTTCCTGTTGATTGTTTTCATTCTTTGCTGATAATTTTACAGGCTTGGTACCCATGGTCCCGGCTTTGGAACTTAATTTTCCAGCAGATTCCATATCCAGCAATGAGGCTGGGACCATTGCAGTCTAACTTTGAGCACCAATGAGTGTACTCTGATTGTTTTGCAGACGAAGTTGTTGGAATTTCATTGTTTTGCCTCTTCAATCAAAGTCTTTTTTTCTACTTAAGTTTTTTAAGTTTTTCAAGTTATTTTATTAAATCTTAAATTTCTAAAAAAATATGGTGAGTTGAATTAGTCTGAAGTTAGAATAGTCGGTAGTCTTGGAAGAATAGTCTTTAATCTATGTCAGTAGCCCTTTGAGCCATTCTAATTTAAATAGTTAAATCATTTGTTCTCCTTGTTCTCAACACTTTTTCTTTTCTTGTTCTGATTTTATTTCATCTCCTTTAAACTTTAAAGAATCTCATCTGTGGAATTAACACCCCCACAGTCTATGTTGTTAGAATTAAAATTGTTCAATCTTGTTCATTAAAATTGTCTAGATTGTCTTTTTTATTTTTCTTCTCTTTTTGATTCTCTTTTTCTTTTTAATTTATTTTTTAGTTGTTGAAACCACATTAGGCCCCTCAAATAAATATTGGTGTCTAGTTTGTTTTTCTCACTGTTTAAAACCCATTTTTTATAGTAATTAAAAATTTATTGGCTCTTCATTTTCTTTTACTCCGTTGCCTTGAGTCAGTCCAAGTGGTCCTCACTTGTCCCTTCCTTAATTCCATTCTTCTGAATATATAATTATTAAAATGATTAAACTATAAAAAATCTTTATAAAAAATTAAAATAAAAATATTTCATAAAATTTCAGTCATAATTTTAACAAAAGTGATCCTCTGAATAACAAATTCAACTTTCTTCAAGATGCAATGAATCTTATTTCCATTCCCCTCAGGCAAAGAACCATGTTCAGGCTGATCTGATTTTTCCGTTGCCCTGAGTCAGTCCAAGTGGTCCTCACTTGTCCCTTCCTTAATTCCATTCTTCTGAATATATAATTATTAAAATGATTAAACTATACTATAAAAAATTAAAATAAAAATATTTCATAAAATTTCAGTCATAATTTTAACAAAAGTGATCCTCTGAATAACAAATTCAACTTTCTTCAAGATGCAATGAATCTTATTTCCATTCCCCTCAGGCAAAGAACCATGTTCAGGCTGATCTGATTTCTCTTCTTCACTGTCTATGTATTGATTCAGTTTGTATTCTTCATCATCCTCCAAGCAAAAGACTCCACCCTCCTCAACAAATTCCTCATTTGGTCCAATCTCTTTGGACTCCTAGATTATTGGAGCAAGACAAGGTACATAGCCAAGAGTTCTTTTTTTAGAGGCAACTACCCTTTTTTGGAGATTTGGATCTCTTTGAGCCCAGAATTGAGAATTAGTGCTATCTTATGGCAGAAAGACTTGTTGTGATTATCTTTAGTTGATGCTGACTCCAGTCTTCTTCCAAATTAGGCAATCAAATTCTGGTGCCATTGTCAATTTGTTGAATCCTGAATCTGTTGTCTGTGCTAAAATTTATTTATAGCAAAGATTTTGCACAATGAGTTTGGCTATCCAATACAGTTATGATATAAAAGTAAAGTAAAATCACTTATCTTATGTTCCAATTTGAATTCGGACAAGATGTTTGCAAAAGGTATTGCCAAAAGCTTCTCTGTATGATGGGAAGCAATGTATTTCAGACCAAGATGAGAAATCTTAAATGTCCAATCATCCGTGACATAAGCAACTGAGATGCCTATGAGAGCATGATGATTGCCTTTTGTGGTCCAAACATCATGCTGAAATAACAAAAGCTGGTTAGTTTCATGTCAAGAAATAATAAACAGATGAGGAAATAAACTGTACCTGTAATTCATTCACTATCTTATTTTAAAGATTCATGTAGAGGCAATGAGCTTCATTAGCAGCCAAGTTTCAAGAGTAAAGGTGTATTCCACGGCGGATGTAGTTGAAGGCCACCCCTAACAGAAAGTCCTCAATGCAATTCCAAGGTAGCAAGAAGCAGATGAGCTGCATTACCAGAAGCTGATTTAAGACCTTCAAATCAAAGGTACTATGCTGCACATATTGTGTCATTGTATCTTGTTGTTGTGTTATGTGGCGTGCTTCAAGCTCTTTTGGGGTCAAGGGAAGCCTGCATCAAGAGGATATAGCATCTGATTTTCCTGAGTAGGGTTGGCGGTCAATAGTACCATCACGATGTTTGGTCAGATTTGATTGGGTTCCCTTTTGTTTATTATAAAAATTTCTGCA
Organism: Uromyces viciae-fabae; assembly: GCA_000785685.1. NCBI lineage: Eukaryota > Fungi > Basidiomycota > Pucciniomycetes > Pucciniales > Pucciniaceae > Uromyces > Uromyces viciae-fabae. The sequence goes on from KN361338.1 coordinate 17,693, forward strand.
CCATTTACCTCTTTGAATAAGCTTCTCTTCCTTATGCTCTTCATTTGCGTGGAATGGCTTGTTGAAGTAGTTATTAAGATCATTGAATATCTTATCTTTCTTCTTGCTGGTCCTTCTAATGTTTTCTTCATAGGAATCTTTGTTTATTTCTATGATGTTTTCATTGTTGTCGCTAGGGGTGTTATCTTTTCTTTTCTTTGGTTTTGATTTCTGTTTGCTAATAATAGAGTTTTCTGGGTTTGACAAAATTGAAACTTGTGATCATTTCTGTCTTCAAGTTTTAGATTTTGTAGCTGGATGGCTGTTGGATTCAGTTTCATCATCAGTAACTGGATGTTGACAAGTAGCGGAGGATTGAATTGGTCTTGTTAGTGATCTTTGAGAATCATGACTTGGTTGGATGAAATTGGGATTGGACCGCACAGGTGTGATTCTGCAAGTTGAATGGTGGGATGCAGGTCTTGGTGCTGTTGTAGAAGGTGAAGCAGATGGTTGATCCATTGCTTTGATGAGGAAAGAAGTGGCCAATAACCCTGTGGTGAAGGTCATACAGTTTACCAAGAAGCAATCACCAATGTTTGTAGGGTATTAGAACCACTGCCATCAACCTTATGGGTCATTTCAGTACCTGATACACGTTATGGGTATCTGGTATTGGCTGGGGCCGTATTGGTATATCAAATATACACCCAAAGAAATCTCATGTACTGTATCTTTAGCCAAGTCAGATACCTGTTATATGTATTGGTATCATTCAGAAAATACCAATACATGCCAATACATGATATTTTGATACAATATAATGCCAAGACCAATACATTTCCTGTATTGTTTCAGCATTGGAGGTACCTATCTCATTGTCCAAGTTGTGCCTGGGGTGGCACTAGGTACCTAAATTTTTTCAAAAAGTGGAGCAGTACCCAGGTACTGGTTGAATCCCGGGTCCAGATTGACCATCTTTACTGCAGTGTACATGCAGCATATTCCAACCTTTCCCTTGTTTGTTCTCAAGTTTTACTTTGAATGCACAGTGACTGTGCATTCAATTTAGCTTGACTTTGTGCATCCAAGTAAGCTTCAATTTTTTCCTCCAAGTAAGTTCAATTTGTGCCTCCAAGTAAGCTTCAATTAAGACTCAAGTTGTCACCTCAGTTGAAACCAAGTTTTGGCATATCTGTTGTTCTTATCAGATTTGCACCTTGAAAATTTGAGATTTGAGAGAGCATAGAAGATTTTGACCAAGGAGTGAAGGAACTTAAAACCATGAAGTTGATGAATTTAAAAAGACTCAAACTCAATGACTTTTTAATTCAGATGAAAAAATGAGAAAAAGAGAAGTAGAAATGTCACAGAGATGTGAAATGTCTACAAAAATAAAAATAATAAGAATAATAATAAATGAATCTTCTGTAACACTACTTATGGAGACAGGACTAGACAAGATTAAACTGAGACACTACAAGGAATCAGGACTAAATGAGATTCATCTGAAACACAATAAGTAATCAGGACTAAATAAAATTAACCTGAAAAACTACAAGTATTCAGACTAAAGTGATTATAAAATTAGACTAAAAAACTACCAAGTATTCAGACTAAAGTGACTTAATAAAATTACACTAAACAACTATAATGTATCCAGAGTAAAGTGAGTTAATAAAATTGGAATAAACAACTGTCATGTATCTAGACTCAAGTGATAAGATCATTCCACTACTACTAATAATATAAATAATAGAGAGATTTATTTTAATTGTGATCATGAAATAAATAATTAAAACTAAAAGAATACTTGAGAAAATAACTGAGGATGAAAGCAATTAATCCTAGAACAACTACAATATCAACTGGTGACAGTTAAGCAAGGTTTTTTTGAAGTGCAAGATTTTCAATTTATTCAGTTAGTTTATTGAGATTTTTGTCTCAATTTCTTTGAAACAACTTTTCCATTTTTTGTAGATTATTTTTTAAGGAAGAAAATTATTCTTTTTCTAAGAGTTGTTTGAATTTTTTATAATTTTTAGAATATGAAATAGATGGAGGTAGATCAATACAGGGAGTTCAGAATTCTGCTTTATTATTTTGATTATCAATAGAGGACCGGTAACAACAATGCCTTTGTCCTGCCACACACCACCTTTAGACTTCAGGAGGAGGTTAAATTTTTTTGGTTTTTTTTCAAATATTTTTAAAAAATATTTTTTGGTGTCCTAAAATTACCAAAAAAAAAAAAAAAATCCAGCCTCCTTGTTACATTTATGAACCAAAATTTTTTAACAATGATTTCACCACCAGAAAAAATGCAGCAACTAAGGTGAGTTTCTTTCACAGGAAAAAAGGGGTCCCTTTGTTCTTTGCAAAGCATCAAACCTTGGTTGATCCAATTTTTCTTGTCATGTTTGAGATTTTTCAAGAATTTTTTCATTTGATTTTGAAAATCAATTTCATGAGAATGAAACTGGGACTAGAGTAATTGATGAATCTTGAGCTCTAGGAAAGGTTAACAGAGAAAAAAAGAGTGAAGAAAACCAATAGGGGGTGTCAAATATGACCAAACTCAACGTTTTTTTTATTTCCGGTTTTCAACGAAAAACTCCATTTCAAACCAGACATTTTTTTTTGAAATAACCCACTTATTTGGAACAGGGGGTGTCAAATGTATCAAAGAAAAAATTCCAAAATATCTATAATCCAAAAGTCGACATAAAATCTGCACCCATAAATTAAAATTAGCCCATAAAAAATTTATTCACCTTCCTACACCTACGAACCCAGTTCTTCAAGCTCACTTGTTACTCCAACTTGAAAAAGTATCAACAAGTCGATTTCTCTTACTTCTCAAATAACCACATTTTGAATTAACTCTATATAATTTCTTCCACATCATCCTCTAAAGAAATGCCTCACAGAGCCCAAAGAAACTCCAAAAATCAATCAACTTCCGACACTCCCCCCAAGTCTCCAACTAAATCTGGACACTTTAAAAGGGAAGATCATCTAATCATTACCAACTGGTTGATGATCCAAAAGAATTACGATGCTGTGTTTGGTACCGAACACTCAAAAGAATTATGATGCTGTGTTTGGTACCGAACACTCAAACAAGGTTGGAAGGCCTCCCAAATCAAAGGTCAATGGCTATCAACTAATGGCAATCCATATCAAAGCCAAAACAAAACTCGGAACCTCTACTCGAGCCTCCAACATCAGCCCAGGCTGATAATCACTTGGAACCTGATGAGCTACCTCCTCCCCTCATTCTACCAGTCCTACGTCTACACAAAAGAATGTCTGCTGCCCAAGCCCGAGCAGCTTTGACACCAGAGGAGAGAGCCCTCGATCCATCTTCACCTGAGCCAGAGGAGCAACAAAGCATCTCGAAGTTTTGATTCCACCAATCCCAACTCAAAAAAAAGGTAAACAAAAGGTGTCTCTTTGTGATCAATCTCAAAGGGATTTCAATCGCAATAATTCTTCTTCAGATTCAGATGAACCATTGACTTCAGCCAGGAAAAGTCGCTCTCCCATGAAAAGAAAAGCTTCAAATTGTTCCAACTTGAATCCTAGCAGTCCGAAAAAGCCATCGAGCATCACTCCCTTTGCTGCTTATAATGACTTTGTAGAACAGCGAGAGTCTGGTCAGTAATATATTTCTCACATTTTTCCCAACTGTCTACATATTGAGATATATTGGATATGATTT